>JAAAWM010010747.1:0-50200 GCA_036873465.1 Thinopyrum obtusiflorum | reverse complement strand
CAAAGTAGACAAGGGCATATCATTAGGATCAACAGGAGCACTCTTATTAGCAAACAACTTCATAAGTTCATCCATCTTTTCACTCAAAACATTAATCTCTTCTATCGCATGAACCTTTTTACTATTAGATCTTTCGGTGTGCCATTGAGAACAATTAACCATATTATTATCTAGGAGTTTAGTAGCTTCTCCTAAAGTGATTTCCATAAAAGTGCCTCCCGCGGCCGAATCTAAATGATTTCTAGAAGCAAAATTCAATCCGGCATAAATTTTTTGTATAATCATCCATAAATTTAAACCATGTGTAGGGCAATTACATATCATCAATTTCATCCTCTCCCAAGATTGTGCAACATGCTCATGATCAAGTTGCTTTTAATTCATAATGTCATTTCTAACAGAGATGGTCTTAGCGGGAGGAAAATACTTAGAGATAGAAGCATCTTTGCACTTATTCCAAGAATCAAAACTATTTTTAGGCAAAGACGAAAACCAAGTTTTAGCACGATCTCTAAGCGAAAAAGGAAATAGCTTCAATTTAACAATACCATTATCCACATCTTTCTTCTTTTGCATATCACACAAATCAACAAAGTTGTTTAGATGGGTAGCGGCATCTTCACTAGGAAGGCCAGAGAATTGATCTTTCATGACAAGATTCAACAAGGCAGCATTAATTCCACAAGATTCAGCATCGGTAAGAGGAGCAATCGGAGTGCTAAGAAAATCATTGTTTTTGGTATTGGAAAAGTCACACAATTTAGTATTGTCTTGAGCCATCGTGACAAACGATCCAACACACAAGCACACAAGAAGCAAGCGAAAAGAGACGAACGGAAGAAGAGGGCGAATAAAACGGCAAGGGTGAAGTGGGGGAGAGGAAAACGAGAGGCAAAAGGCAAATAATGTAATGCGAGGGATAAGAGTTGTGATGGGTACTTGGTATGTCTTGACTTGACTTGACTTGGCATAGATTTCCCCGGCAACGGCGCCAGAAATCCTTCTTGCTACCTCTTGAGCTTGCGTTGGTTTTTCCCTTGAAGAGGAAAGGGTGATGCAGCAAAGTAGCGTAAGTATTTCCCCTCAGTTTTTGAGAAACAAGGTATCAATCCAGTAGGAGACTACACACAAGTCGCCTCGTACCTACACAAACAAATAAGAACCTTGCAACCACCGCGATAAAGGGGTTGTCAATCCCTTCACAGCCACTTGCAAAAGTGAGATCTGATAGAGATAATATGATAAATATTTTTGGTATTTTTATGATATAGATTGAAAGTAAAGATTCCAAAGTAAAAATAGATTAGAAACTTATATGATGGAAAATAGACCCGGGGGGCATAGGTTTCACTAGTGGCTTCTCTCAAGATAGCATAAGTATTACGGTGGGTGAACAAATTACTGTCGAGCAATTGATAGAAAAGTGCATAGTTATGAGAATATCTAGGCATGATCATGTATATAGGCATCACGTCCGCGACAAGTAGACCGAAACGATTCTGCATCTACTACTATTACTCCACACATCGATCGCTATCCAGCATGCATCTAGAGTATTAAGTTCATAAGAACAGAGCAACGCATTAGGCAAGATGACACGATGTAGAGGGATAAACTCAAGCAATATGATATAAACCCCATCTTTTTATCCTCGATGGCAACAATACAATACGTGTCGTTTCCCTTTCTGTCACTGGGATCGAGCAACGCAAGATTGAACCCAAAGCTAAGCACTTCTCCCATTGCAAGAAAGATCAATCTAGTAGGCCAAACCAAACTGATAATTCGAAGAGACTTGCAAAGATAACAAATCATACATAAAAGAATTCAGATGAGATTCAAATATTGTTCATAGATAATCTTGAACATAAACCCACAATTCATCGGATCTCGACAAACACAGCGCAAAAAGAATTACATCGAATAGATCTCCAAGAGAATCGAGGAGAACTTTGTATTGAGATCCAAAGAGAGAGAAGAAGCCATCTAGCTAATAACTATGGACCCGAAGGTCTGTGGCAAACTACTCACACATCATCGGAGAGGCTATGGTGTTGATGTAGAAGCCCTTCGTGATTGATGCCCCCTCCGGCGGAGAGCCGGAAAAGGCCCCAAGATGGGATCTCACGGGTACAGAAGGTTGTGGCAGTGGAAATAGGGTTTCGTGGTGCTCTCGGATGTTTTTAGGGTATATGAGTATATATAGGAGGAAGAAGTAGGTCGGTGGAGCTGCGAGGGGCCCACGAGGGTGGGGGCGTGCCCGGGGGGCAGGCATGCCTCCCTGCCTCATGGCCTCCTCGCTTCTTTCTTGACGTCCACTCCAAGTCCTCTGGATCATGTTTGTTCCAAAAATAACTCTCCCGAAGGTTTCATTCCGTTTGGACTCCGTTTGATATTCCTTTTCTGTGAAACACTGAAATAGGCAAAAAACTGCAATTTGCACTGGGCCTTCGGTTAATAGGTTAGTCCCAAAAATAATATAAAAGTGCTTAGTAAAGCCCATTAAACATCCAAAACAGATAATATAATAGCATGGAATAATCAAAAATTATAGATACGTTGGAGACGTATCAGTCGCCACCGCGGCTACGGCCGTGCAAGCACGCGTCTGAGCTCACCACTGAACTGACTACACTCCCAGGAGCATAACGCACACACCCATTCATCTCCCCGTGCTCTGTAGCTCTGTCTCGCTCAACACCCGAACGCCGGCCGCCGCCACGAGATCGACTCCGGCGAGATCGCTCCACCCCAGCTCCTCCCACTTGCAGTGGGCGAAACCAGACGCGCTCCGCCGCCACTGACCTCGCCGGCGACGAGCCGTCGGCCTAATCTCGGTTTAGTTAGCAGTAATGACCCCGCTAAACCCCCCAGAGCCACTGCCATGTGGGCCCCTGTACCTGTTTAGGTTAGTTTAATTCCTGTTTAGATTAGTGCTAATCTTGTGGACCCCACGTGTCAGCTTTGACTTTGACCAAGTCAGCGCTGACCGGTCCCACCTGTCATCCACCCAAACCAGCCCTGAGACACTGACGTGTGGGTCCCAGCTGTCAGGTTTGACCTGGACCCGCCCTGTTGACTGGCTAACGTCACAGTGATGCAGTGGTGATGTCATAAATGCTTTTCTGGATTTAAGTAAATCTAAATGATTTATTTAACTCAGAAAATGTCCTAAACTTCTAAAAATCATAGAAATTAATCTGTAACTCCAAATGCAAAGATTTATATATGAAAAATTATTAGTAAAATCCAAAGAATCTGTTTATGGCATTTTCATGCATGTTTGAACAACTTATACCTGCTGATCAGGCCAAACCAATTAAATGGCATATGAATAATCACATATGGAGTTTGAATTTGAATCTTGGATTCAAACCAACTTCATTTAAATTGTTGCTAGTTGCATTAGCTCAAACCACAACATATTGCCATGTCATGATCATGCATCATGTTGTTGCATTGCATTGATTGTGTTCTTTCTCTGTTTGCCGGTATTTGTCCCCTCTCAGTGGATGTAGTTTCGACAATGAGTTCGATGACACCGATGAAGAGCTATATTATCTTCAGAAGTGCCAGGCAAGCAAAACCCCCTTGTTCATTCCGATACAATTCCACTCTCTCGCTCCTGCTCTCTTTTACTGCATTAGGACAACAATGATTCAACTGTTACATGCTACGGTAGTTGAACCCCTTTCCTCTGCATGACCTGTCATTGCCACAGTAAATAGATGAAACCCACTAGCATGAGTAGGAGTTGTTTGAGCCCTGATGTGCCTACTCATTCATGCTTGTTTGTCATGCCTGCTACTGCTTAGAGTTGAGACAGGTCTGATTCATCGGGGATGAATTGGAATGTGGTGAACATGTCCTACTGTTGAGAGCTAAGTGTGTGAACACGATTTGGTAAAGGTAGCGGTGAGAGGCCATGTAGGAGTGCATGGTGGGTTGTCTCATTGAAACCGTCCTCGGGAACTCAGTTCTGTGTTTGTGATCCATGGACAGCTACTACCACACGTTGGGCCCTGAAATATGACCCCGCTCGACTTATTAACCCCCCTTGTCCTTTGTCCAGGAGTTGCAAGTAGATTCTGGTGTTTGTAGTATGCTGGAGGCCGTGCGCAGCGCTGACCCGAGGGGTGGGCTGTGATGTGGTAGGCACATGGCACGGTGTACCGGGATGCTTGTTTGGTGCCTCGGGAACCCTGCACACATCGTTCGGGGCCGTAAGTGGAAACCTCGGCCGGACTCCCTTCGGATGGAACCTGAATAAGCGATAAACCTGGACTAGGGACTTGTGTGGTTAGTCAGGTCATGGTCTACAGCCACGTCGGCTTTCGTTTGAAGTCTGCCGAGCACATGTCATGTGCAGACGCTAAGTGGTGGAAACATGTGTGAAGAAGTACACCACTGCAGGGTTATAAATGATCTATTCGAATAGCCGTGTCCACGGTAAAGGACCTCTGGGTTGCCTATACAGTTCATAGACAAGTGAAAGTGGATACTCTAAAATGCGCAAGATAAGCGTGAGTGCTATGGATGGCCTCCTCGTAGGGAGACGAGAGCGGATTAATAGTGGTGTATTGATAGGTGAATATGTGGACTCGTGTGCGCCACCTCAAAAGAGTTACTTGCAATCGTAGTATAGGATAGCCACAGGGTCAAAGCTGGCTTGCTGCAGTTAAACTCCACCACCCCCTTTGTTGATACTGATGCATATGTAGCTAGTTCTGATGTAAGTCTTGCTGGGTACATTTGTACTCATGTTTGCTTAATTTATGTTTTTGCAGAGAGACTTCAGTCTCACTAGTAGTTCTGCGTGGACTTCGACGTTTAGCTTGTTACCTCAGCTATGATCTTGTGCCCTCGGCAGGGTCTTGTAGATAGTCAGGCTTCTCAACCTTTCCATTTGTAGTTGTCTGTACTCAGACAAGTTAAGCTTCCGCATGTGCTTGTTGCTTGTATGACTTGAATGCTGGGTCATCAGACCCATGTTTGTAATATCTGGCTCCTCGGAGCCTAATGAATAAATACTTTGAGTCATAGAGTTGATGCCATGTTGTATTTGCACATATCGAGCATATTGTGTGTATGTTATTGAAATGCTTGGTATGTGTGGGATCCGACAACCTAGTTGGTTATCCTTGGTAGCCTCTCTTACCGGGAAATGTCTCCTAGTGCTTCCACTGAGCCATGGTAGCTTGCTACTGCTCCGGAACACTTAGGCTGGCCGGCATGTGTCCTTCTTTGTTCCTGTGTCTGTCCCTTCAGGGAAATGTCACGCGGTGTCTACCGGAGTCCTGTTAGCCTGCTACAGCCCCGGATTCTTCGGAGTCCTGTTAGCCCGGATTCACTCGCTGATGACCGACACGTTCGTTGCTGGGTCATGTATGCCTGTCCCTGTAAGTTAGTGCCACTTTGGGTTTACGACTAGTCATGTCGGCCCGGGTTCTCTGTCATATGGATGCTAGTGACACTATCATATACGTGAGCCAAAAGGCGCAAACGGTCCCGGGCCAGGTATGGTGGCACCCGTGGGAATACCGTGCGTGAGGCCGCAAAGTGATATGATGTGTTACATGCTAGATCGGTGTGACTTAGGATCGGGGTCCTGACAGCTTTGGTATCAGAGCCTGACTGCCTGTAGGATTACCAAGCCAAACTGGTCGAAGTTGAGTCTAGAAATGCTTTAGTTATATAAGGGAATTGATTGTGGAAGGGAACGTAAGGCTCTTTTTACTTCTTTACCTTATGGCCTTCTGATACGAGTCATCCTATATTTTCTACGGGGTTAAGGAACTAGGCTTTCTCTTCTTCTATCAGGATCACGTGTTACTAATCCGTAGACTTATAGGATTGATGGATTCAAGTCTCAGTTCAGTTTCTATTACTTCCGTATGTTCATAGCTGGCCTCAGAACCTTGATATTGTGATGTTGAGTGGTCATGCCACTATTTCACAGGATGTCTCAAATCTTTTTGAGCATTTACAGCCGTTATGCTTTCCGAGTCATCCCAGGTTTCGAAATAGTCTGATGCATTTGCAACTCCCTTCTTTCCTTTCCCGATGTTCCTTTGGGCCAGGTTAACCACACTAATCGGTGAGTTGAGGTACTCTGTTGCCTCAACATATATGTTGGAGCTATTATTATGATCCTAGGTGTCTTAGAGGATCACCTAGTAATCTAGCCATGTCTTGTGTTCCCAGTGTGATGATTCTGGCCATCATTCTCGAAAGCATCCCGTGATGCCACTTAGTTAGTAGGCATTCTATTCCTGGGTTCTTGAACCCAAGATTCACCCTACTTACTTCATATTGATAGTGTTTGCTAGTTCCTTTAGGATATTAGTAACCTTTGCGATAGTCCTCGAGGTCCGTGGTATATCCTTCTTCCAAATACCATGAACTACTTATGGCAGAAGCTCTCCTGAACCAAAACATCACAATAAGAGTGCTCTTGATGAGTTCTCCATTCTACATTGTGAATCTGCCAGTCCTACCTTTCTGCATGGATTATCTGGAAGAAACATGTTGAACTTGTTTGACATACTAAATCTATGCATCCGCAACTCAGAAAACCATATGTTCCTTTGAGTTGTCTCTCTTTAGTTGTATTCTGACCTCTGTCTATCAATTGATAGTCAGGACTAGTTGTGCATTCGTGTTATTGATGCCTATTATTCTTGTGGTCCGTCAAGCCATTCTATTCCAGAATGACTAGGAGAAACAAACTCCAGTACCTCATCCATTTCTTGGACTGGTCAAAGTAGTTGTATTCTGCAGATCAAAATGCCAATCCAGCTTTTGTTCTGTTCTACCTCGGAGTATTACCCCCTTTATGTCAGGATTGTCATGAGAATTGCAGCATCTCTCATGAATTCTTGACGCAGTGATACTTCTTGCCATCATTTTTCATTCCTCGGTCCCGTGTTGTCGCAACCGGAATGCCGACAAGTGAACCGTGATGTGTGAAATCAATACTCCTAGCAACTATGTTGCTTGGTAGTTAAAGGACAATAATTTCATTCTTAGTGTGTTGGTTACTGAATCATCATTTTCTAAGATTGATAGTGCCACCTAGTCCATTTTCCCTGGGGCACCCCTCGATCAATGAGTTAGGATTGTAACAATCCTTTGCTCTTTTGGTCATATCGTCTTGCCCTGAAAAGCAAGATTGCTCTCGAGCTTAGTAACATATCGGTGGTTCGTGATTTTCCAAATATCTTCTCGAAAGTATTACCAGGTTGTCACCTGACCGCTATGTTGAGCTCGTGGTCATGTTCGTTTTTCCATAAACCACCCTTTCTCCAAGGATCTATGTTGGATACTCCTGAACTAGTTGGATAAGCTAAACAATAACTTGGAGAGTTGGAAGATAAAAGCTTTATCTGACTTAGTTCATTCCAAAGGGATATCCTTGTGTGTGTGTGTGTGTGTGTGTGTGTGTGTGTGTGTGTGTGTGTGTGTGCTGAAGAAAGATGATATCTTCATCGATTGGTCCTCGTGATCAGTTTTTGGACCTGTTGTCTTATCCAATCGTTGGTTTGAGTATGGGCTATCATCAAATCAAAATCAGAACCAACGATATTCATAATGTTGTCTTACTCGTGGTTGTTTCCTCGAGCATACACTGTTATATCTTTTGTTCTGACCAATGCTATCGCCTTGTTCGCATAGTTGTGGAATTCCATTCTCATGTAAATCTTGATGATTTGTTACTGAGCCCATCAGCAGCATTTTATCTTCTCCATAATTCATGTTGGACATTAAGCTAGTGTTGGAAACTTTTGAAAGCATTTCTTCATACTAGCTCATGAAGCATATGTCTGGGTGAAAGAAGTGACTTCCTCTAATTCATGTGCATTTTATGCAAGTTGCCGCCGTGAATTCGAGAAAGCTTGTTTTTGCTTCCTTTGGAGTCATCACAAGTCAGTCATGCATGTGCAAAGTATTCTATGGTTTGATAGGCACGCTACCTCCAGTCCATATGTATTCCTAGCACACCAAGCCACCGATTGATTTGTTCAAGGAAGAGAAGTCTATGCTTGGGATCTAATCCATGGACTTGCGTAAAGACTTCAAAATCCTTGATGATGGATCCTAACCAGAACTTGGTAGTATTTTGTTGTAAGACTTCTATGTGGTCATGCTTGTCTTGGACAATGTGTTCACATGTGTGTAGCAGAACCAGCTCATGTTTTGGAGCTTGCTATCGTAGTTCACTCCCCGAGAATCTCGCAACGCCATCTCGTCGATTTGTGTTGCAAACTTTCATTTTTCTTTCTAGACTTGATGAGTCTGGAATATCCTGACACCAACCAGATCTGAATCTCAGGCAGATATGATGGTTGGAATGTATTCCAAGAACTATTATATTGGTCTTTTGAGCCGTTTAGTGGATGTCATGGCCAACACACTTATCCGGGAGATCTCTTATTGTAGTATCTTGAGTCAGCAATTTGGCCATTCTTCCGTGAGGAGTTGGTATGACTTTGAACATAAGTTGTTCCTTATGGGTTCCTTGAGCTCCTGAAGTCAGACCTTTACTTGATGTTCGAGATACCGAATGGTATTGGGTTAAGCTGGTACATCAAGGAGAACATTAGAAGCGGAGTGCTAAATGTCTCTCGGTCGAACTTGCAGATTTCGTTTCCTTGGCATCGCTAAGGTGAAATATGAGAAAGTGATGTCTTCCTTTGCATCTGCAATCATCCATCACTATTTATCTTGATAGTATGATGTGTTGCCAGGATTCTCGGCACGGATATTGGTAAGACCCTAATGAATATAGAAATGTTCAAGTTCTTGAGAGCACGCTCAGACGCTAGGTTATATCCTCGGTATCAATTGGAACGTGCCTTCCGTTTGCCGAGTTGTCTTCTAACTCTAGTTCCCTTTCCAAACTGAGTATGCCATTCTTTTGAATTCCTTCAAATGATCAATTGTGAATTTCCTCAGGCTGGTATGAAGAGTTCCAATGGTCTATGGATCAAAAGTAATTCTTTTTGCCACTTAAGGGAATAATTCAATGAGCCACCTACCCCAAGGTGTCCCGTTATGGAATCATGGCAATTATCTCCTCGCTACTTTGAAACTAGTGCACCATCTATTCAAGCGTTGAATTGTTGCCTACCAAATCGAACTCTCGTCATCTGTTACTATCCATCCATCTTGATGTATGTTTTGTGTCCCAGCTCAAGAGATCTTTTCCATGTCTCATCCCATGAGTTGATCTTGAGTGCTCCATCTTCGAGGAGGTCGTTTCCTGTAGAGTTTCCTTCCGTCGTCATCGTGTTGGATGAAGATCTCGAAAGCAAAGACGTCTAGATCAATGTGATGCAATGTATCGGTATCTTTGAGAAGGGCAGTTGGATCGAGAAGACTGTGATAATTTTGTGACCCCTCTGTATTCTTACTTCACATCTTGAATCTCGGGACGAGATTCTTGTTTAGTGGGGGTGAGTTGTCACAGCCCTAGAAATCTGCTTGTAATTAGTGGCATTGCATCCATGCATAATTTTCAATTTCAATTAATCTTGAAATGGGGATGTTAAAACACTAGCATCACTTGAATCAAACTAGGTTCAACTAAAATTTGCATTCAATGAAACCAAAATGATCTTTACTGACATTTGGTATTTTTGGCAAGGGCTTTGATCCAAACCAAAAATAATGAACATTTTTAAGGAATTATTTTGGGCATTGAATTTAAATCAATATTGTATTTGGATTTGGTTTTATATTCTTAATATATGGAATATAATTTTAGATAACTCTGAAATAATTTATGTGCCTTTGGATAATCCCATTGTGCAATATAAAAATATTCAGAGGAATGTTGTCACTATTTTTACATTTGTTGGAATTTAAAAATAGTGGCAAAATGATTAAATAAAGGAAAACAGAACCAAAATTAAAACAGAGCAGAAAACCCACCTGGGCCACTTACCTGGCGCGGCCAGCTGGACGGCCCAGCCCACTGGCCGGAGCGGTTGTCTTCAACCTCTGCCAGTAGGCAGAGGTCTGTCGACGCCTGCGCGCCCGAGGCCTCCACCTCCTCCCTGCCTGCCTCACGCCCCCGAGACTCTCTCCCAGCGCCACGGGGCTGCCACGAAACCCTCCGCCTCTTCCCCTCTCCCTCTGGTTCCTCCCTCTCCCCCTAGTGTTCGCGCGTGCAGCCACCGAGCGCCTCGCAGCGCGCCGACGAGCACCACCACGGCCACCGGCCTCCACACGTCTCTCCGACGCGCCAAGAATCTCCGCCGTCGACCTCTACGCCGTATCCGCCAAGCCATGCGAGTGGAAGTGCCCTGCAGCGTTGTCCCTGACCTCATCTTCAACCTTTGGCCGCCGGCAACCTCACCGTGGATTCGCGAGCTCCAGACCCTCCCCGGCCTCGCCGTTGCCTCTGCTGGATTCGCCATGAGCCCCTTCCCCTTTCCCCTCTCTCCCCGTGCTCGTCCGCGTCCTCTAACCACCATGGCCATCGGAGCTGATAGCTCCTCGCCGCCGGCCATGTCGCCACCGTGGCTACGGTCGTGCAAGCACGCGTCTGAGCTCACCACTGAACTGACTGCACTCCCAGGGGCATAACGCACACACCCATTCATCTTCCCGTGCTCTGTAGCTCCGTCTCGCTCAACACCCGAACGCCGGCCGCCGCCACGAGCTCGACTCTGGCAAGATCGCTCCACCCCAGCTCCTCCCACTTGCATTACCAGATGCGTGTGATCCCCAGCTACGCGTAGCACCAATCCGCCGTCCAATTGGTCGCCTGTGGGCGAAACCCGACGCGCTCCGCCGCCACTGACCTCGCCGGCGACGAGCCGTCGGTCTTATCCCGGTTTAGTTAGCACTAATGACCCCGCTAAACCCCACAGAGCCACTGCCATGTGGGCCCCTGTGCCTGTTTAGGTTAGTTTAATTCCTATTTAGATTAGTGCTAATCTTGCGGACCCCACGTGTCAGCTTTGACTTTGACCAAGTCAGCGCTGACCGGTCCCACCTGTCATCCACCCAAACCAGCCCTGAGACACTGACGTGTGGGTCCCAGCCGTCAGGTTTGACCTGGACCCGCCCTGTTGACTGGCTGATGTCATGGTGACGAAGTGGTGATGTCATAAATGCTTTTCTGGATTTAAGTAAATCTAAATGATTTATTTAACTCAGAAAATGTCCTAAACTTCTAAAAATCATAGAAATTAATCTGTAACTCCAAATGCAAAGATTTATATATGAAAAATTATCAAAAAAATCCAAAGAATCTGTTTATGGCATTTTCATGCATGTTTGAACAACTTATACCTGCTGATCAGGCCAAACCAATTAAATGGCATATGAATAATCACATATGGAGTTTGAATTTGAATCTTGGATTCAAACCAACTTTATTTAAATTGTTGCTAGTTGCATTAGCTCAAACCACAGCATATTGCCATGTCATGATCATGCATCATATTGTTGCATTGCATTGATTGTGTTCTTTCTCTGTTTGCCGGTATTTGTCCCCTCTCAGTGGACGTAGTATCGACGATGAGTTCGATGACACCGATGAAGAGCTATACTATCTTCAGAAGTGCCAGGCAAGCAAAACCCCCTTGTTCATTCCGATACAATCCCACTCTCTCGCTCCTGCTCTCTTTTACTGCATTAGGACAACAATGATTCAACTGTTACATGCTGCGGTAGTTGAACCCCTTTCCTCTGCATGACCTGTCATTGCCACAGTAAATAGATGAAACCCACTAGCATGAGTAGGAGTTGTTTGAGCCCTGATGTGCCTACTCATTCATGCTTGTTTGTCATGCCTGCTACTGCTTAGAGTTGAGTCAGGTCCGATTCATCGGGGATGAATTGGAATGTGGTGAACATGTCCTACTGTTGAGAGCTAAGTGTGTGAACACGATTTGGTAAAGGTAGCGGTGAGAGGCCATGTAGGAGTACATGGTGGGTTGTCTCATTGAAATCGTCTTCAGGAACTGAGTTCTGTGTTTGTGATCCATGAACAGCTACTACCACACATTGGGCCCTGAAATATGACCCCGCTTGACTTATTAACCCCCCTTGTCCTCTGTCCAGGAGTTGCACGTAGTTTCTGGTGTTTGTAGTATGCTGGAGGCCGTGCGCAGAGCTGACCCGGGCTGTGATGCGGTAGGCACGTGGCACGGTGTACCGGGACACCCGCTTGGTGCCTCGGGAACCCTGCACACATCGTTCGGGGCCGTAAGTGGAAACCTCGGCCGGACTCCCTTCGGATGGAACCTGAATAGGCGATAAACCTGGACTAGGGACTTGTGTGGTTAGTCAGGTCGTGGTCTACACTCACGTCGGCTTCCGCTTGAAGTCTGCCGAGCACATGTCGTGTCCAGACGCTAAGTGGTGGAAACATGTGTGAAGAAGTACACCCCTGTAGGGTTATAAATGATCTATTCGAATAGCCGCGTCCGCGGTAATGGACCTCTGGGTTGCCTATACAGTTCATAGACAAGTGAAAGTGGATACTCTAAAATGCGCAAGATAAGTGTGAGTGCTATGGATGGCCTCCTCGTAGGGAGATGGGAGCGGATCCATAGTGGTGTATTGATTGGTGAATATGTGGACTCGTGTGCGCCACCTCAAAAGAGTTACTTGCAATCATAGTATAGGATAGCCACTGGGTCAAAGCTGGCTTGCTGCAGTTAAACTCCACCACCCCCTTTGTTGATACTGATGCATATGTAGCTAGGTCTAATGTAAGTCTTACTGGGTACATTTGTACTCACGTTTGCTTAATTTATGTTTTTGCAGAGAGACTTCAGTCTCACTAGTAGTTCTGCGTGGACTTCGACGTTTAGCTTGTTACCTCAGCTACGATCTTGTGCCCTCGGCAGGGTCTTGTAGATAGCCAGGCTTCTCAACCTTTCCATTTGTAGTTGTCTATACTCAGACAAGTTAAGCTTCCGCATGTGCTTGTTGCTTGTATGACTTGAATGCTGGGTCATCAGACCCATGTTTGTAATATCTGGCTCCTCGGAGCCTAATGAATAAATACTTTGAGTCATAGAGCTTTGTTGTGATGACATGTTGTATTTGCACATATCGAGCATATTGTGTGTATGTTATTGAAATGTTTGGTATGTGTGGGATCCGACAACCTAGTTGTTTATCCTTGGTAGCCTCTGATGGTGTCCTGGACTAGGGGGTACTCACCACGTCATCTCCCGACCAGCTGGATCGGGCCGAGGACCCCCATGGCGGTTCACTCATGGGCCACTTCGGGCAGCCCATGCCGCATACAAGGAAGATTCCACAAGACTTGATGATCAAGACAAGGACTCCTCTCCACCAACGTATTCGACTAGGACTCTTGTTATCCTAGGCCTCTGGTACATTATACAAGCCGAGGTCGGGCTAGTCAATAGATTATGACATTACTCATCATACCCTTAGGTCTTAGACCACAACATATGATCTCGAGGTAGATCAACTCTTGTAACCATATATTCATCAAGATCAATCAAGCAGGAAGTAGGGTATTACCTCGATAGAGAGGGCCCGAACCTGGGTAAAACATCGTATCCCCTGTCTCCTGTTACACATCGATCCATGACACATAGCTTGGGACCCCCTACCCGTGATCTGCCGGTTTTGACACCGACAATGGTGCTTTCATTGAGAGTTCCATTATGTGATCGGCAAAAGATCAATGGCTCGCCTACAGATCAACTGTGACGTCGGCGTCTTCATCGCCGGCTCGACTGGTCACCTTGGCTTGACCGAGGACTGTGCCCTGCCTCCAATCGTCATGTTCGGACGAGGGCCTTCATCAAACATCAACTCCGATCTCTATCATGATCATGGAGGAATCATTCATGGAGCCCGGGGGCTAAACGTCAACATTGCCCTTGAGCGACCGTGCTGTTTTTCTGGACAACGAACTTGTATCCACTGCCACCGCCTCCTCGAGTATCGTTTTAACGATTGCTTCGGAGGAATTGTGCTGAATTAAGTCTACAACAACCATGCAAAATTTTGTCGAGTTCCGATGGAGTAATCTCCGGCGATCTCCGATATACCGGAGCCCTATCGAGTCTGGACGGGAATCTGGATGAGTTTGGAGCGTGGTGTCCAGCGTCTAGCTCGAACGTCCTTTGGAAGATCCAACCATTGATCGGCTGCGGAATTCCTATGTCTACCACCTCTCAAAATTTCAGCTTGATCCGACCGTTCAAACTCCGGGAACCTTCCGATTAGTGCATCACTTTTCGGATCTGTTTTCTGCGCGAATACGGATCCGACCCAAATTCATGTTTCTTTATGAACGTGATATTGGACAACCTTTTTAAAGGAATTTTCTTCTAGGGCATTGCGCGTTGTTCTTAACACGTGCCCATAAAATTTTAAGCCTTCTCTGAGGTACTCTTCACCATCACGCTGGTGTCAAACCAGTCCGGTAACATTACTCTACGTCTGCTGACCTGCGCTAGACAGATCATCACTTCATCGAGCCGAGCCTAACCTTATTGGATCATCAGCTCGGCAAGCCGAACAAGAGTTCGGCATCGCGAAGGCTAAATCATCACCAACACCATCGCCCCATGGATTACACGGGTCAGGCGCGCCGACATCGCCGCTCGGTCACTTCATCAATCCGGCATTGACCGCGTCACAAGTTATGACCAGCGTCGGCATGGCCGCACTATTGCTTCTTCAAGCCGATGTCCATCATGCCAAACTGCTTCAACACCTCGGCTGACATGGCAGCTGCAACATCTCCTTACCGACCCGCTCCGTCATCTCGGCTAGACCAAGGGCTTCGCCATCTCTTCATCAACCTACTCCGGAGACTTCGGCGTCACTAGCCGACAAGCTTCTTCACGTTAGCTGGATCGGGGGCTTTGCCTCGGCAAGCCAACCTTTGCCCACATCACCATGCCGTTGCTTAATCGCCCATCAGGCAATGGGTCTGCGGATCGAGTCCCAATTTTGGGAGTAACCTTTCTTCAGATTGCTACAACAGATAAACCAGGTGCTATTAATCCTAGTAATTTTTTATTGCTTGGTTTTATTTTTCCTGAGGGATTATTACTCTGGTTTGTTCCATCATCTGTACACAGGTCTATCAAATGGTGGCCGCATTAACGACAGTCGCATGGTGGTTCGATCAGTTTCCATATACAGTTCGGCGAACGCCGCATCCGGAACTCAGACCGGCCTATGAATTTAGGCTTTGCCACGCCTCCACCGCGTCACGCCGACGCCCTGCGTCGACATTGACTTCAGCACCAGGCCACATCTCTTTAAATAAATTATTTTTGCGAAAAGCAATTATGCAAGGATTTTATATATATTTATATTATTCTTTTTGGACCGCACTATTTTATGTGTGTAGGCGATCGACTTCGACTTCGACTGTGTCACGCGGTCACTTCGGCAAGCCAACGTCGTCGTCCCAATTGGCATAAATCGGCTCGCATGATCACCTTGTTGATCGAATTGCCATACCGACATGTTTGGTTGCCTCTGGGACTTCGGCATCATCAAGAGGGTACTACCTCATCGAGTGTAAATGATCCGGGTCGAGCAGCGCTGTCACCTCGGCGTACTGACGTACCACGTCACCTCGGCTGGACCGAGGGCTTCGTCCTTGCTTCATTAACCCACGCCGGGGACTTCGGCGTCACACTGCCGGCCTGCATTGGCCGTGCTATGTCGCCACTTCGGAGTGCCGAGCTCTTCGCTCCGCCACCTCGGGACCGGCTTGGGGGCTGGGACCTTGTCCCGCCGTAAGCTCGGGCCGTGCATCGACATCGAGCATATTAACCAGCTAAGTCGTTTTTATGCTCAGAATTTTCAACTTTAAATTTTGTTCGGTTTGACCAAAGCATTATAATTTTTTGGCAAAAAGTTGTATGTGAAAAACTTCCTTGTCAAAACTTTGTTTGTGACACACAAATTCAAATACCCCGTTTACTTGGGGTCTTCCTTTATGAAGCCTTTCCTCTTGCATATGATTATACTTGTACGGCTTTGTTCCCTGTTTGTGTATTACACCACAATATGCACCATGTTGACTTAAGTGTTTCGCAAGCTGGGTTGCCTTGCTCCTGTGTTTACCCCTATGTTCCCGATTGTTCGGCTAGGGAGTAAAGGGAGCACCTCTGCGATTGTCACGATCGGGTCATCCGAGCTTGGACCTCAGAAGCCGAAAGCTAGCGCTCTTATTGTTTTCAATCATGGTCGGCACACAACGGAACTCATGAGTACAAAAAATCTATTGCACGAGTCTCATAGTAACAATGAGCAACCGAAGAAAGGTATCGGTGGGGGTACTATTTTCTTCGAAGATGCTTCTTACACTTCGTCAGTAATATAGCATAAGTTCCCTGAGCACGCTTTGTCTGTTACAGCCTTATGGCCTGATTGCCTGGTTATCGGAAACACTGTCGATATTCTCGACAGGTGGAGTACATAACACTTTTCGGCCCTTGACCGAAGAGGGAGAAGCCGACGGTCGGTTAAGACGCGTTTAAAGTTCGGGTGGACACATATATGATATAAGTACTTCGGCACATACAATCGTTATACATAAAATTCTTTTAACCAAGTCACTTGGGGGCTCTTAAAATTTACATGAGCTGTTTTATAATAAGTGTTTTCGTCTTAGTCATTGAAAAGTCTTTTTCTATCACTCCTTTTTTCGACGCGAGTGTGTGGTCAATAGCCGGGGAGCCTAATTTCTCTCTCAAAGCCGCTAGAGTTTAGTTTGCTAAACGGGCCTAACGAGAAGTACTCCGCCTTCGGGATAGGAGGTTGAAGCCATAGGCTGACCCGCTTTAAGTCTTGAGATAGGATGTGTCATGTTAAAGCACGACAGAAGCACAATTTTTTTTCTTCTAAGGCCAATTTTTGGATTGGCACCAAACACATGATTTAGTTCGGACGTCAAGTTTTTACTGAAGTTTTTTGGTCTTCCAAGCCTATGGCACTTTTAAACTATTTGTGTGTTTCCAGCATAAGTCTTGCAGTGCAACGCCGGACACCTTTAGAGATTCAGCAAAAACATTCTCGGATATTGCTATATATGCATCGGTTTCGAATTGTGACTTCGGTCAATAGTTGGGTTGCCCGGCTCCTGTGCTTGCCTCCTACGTTCCACTTTATTCGGCTAGGTGTGCAAAGGGAGAACCACTGTGATTGTGCTTCCGGCTAGCATGGTTAAAGCACCTCAGTGGAGAAAGCCAAAAACTGATTGTCATAATAAGGGCAAACTGGTCAGCGATCCGATGACTGTGTTAAACTATAAGATCGATAGAGGTCACCCCATGTTAAATGACGGGCCGTTCATAACATTGGCCGAAGTGTTTACGGCTTGACCTGGGCTGTCGCCGAAAACTAACCGAAGGCTCATAGCTAGCTTCCCCAGTTTAAAGCTCCTTTGACTAAGTGAAAGTTATAAAGCCCGCATATCTGATTGCCTCATTTCCGCTAACACAACCGCCTTCGGGCACCGAGACGTCGGCTAAGGGTTATTTTGTTATTATGGAAACACCCTGTGTAGCATCTACAAGGGGGTGGAAGCCGACGATGGGCCACTTTCAACTGATAAATGGTCGCAACAGAGTCAAAATAAACATATCATCGGCATTTGTATTTAATATATGAGGGCTGCCTTCCGTAATCATCGTTATAAAGCCATAAATATGCATCAATTTGACTTAAGATTTTGGTCAAGCTAGGTTGCCTGGCTCCTGTGCTTACCCCTACGTTCCCGATTGTTTGGCTAGGCGGTAAAGGGAGCACCTCCGTGATTGTTACTACTGGGTCATCCGAGTTGGTACCTCAGACTGGGTGAAGCCGAAAGCTAGCGATCTTAAACGATATAATTGGCCGGCAACGATGGGAGTGAAAATTTCGGTTCATTAATACCATAGAGTTCGGAAACTTTCTCCGAACTAAATCCTCAATATTTTCCTCCCACATTGATCAGAGGTGAGGTTTCATGATCATTGTCAGCATGACAACCCAAGGAAAGAAACCGATAGCGGGACTATTTTCCTTATGTTTCTTACATTAAAAAAGTAATATAACATATCTCTCCGTGTACCTTTGTTTATAAAACCGTATGACCGGATTGCCTTGTTTGCCGTAAACCTTTGCCCTTATAAAGGCTTAATAAAGTAGGACAAACACTCCCCAGCTACTAGCCGAGGAGGTTGAAGCCGATGGTCGGTCAACAAAGTTTTGGACAATGTGGATCCGAGCATTAATGATGTCAAGTACTTGGATACATAGAATCATTACACATAATTTGTGATTTTACTCCGGATATCGATCCTTAATTCGGACACCCATGCCCACATTAAGGCTCAGGGGCTACTGGGCTTCACGCTCATTATTTATAAATATTAAAGGGGCACATCGATCCCCTGATCTGGTGTTGCCACCCGACCAGTGTCTTGGGGGCTACTGCATTGGCAATCCAATGCAGAAAATTTAAGTGCAATATAGTTTTCGAGGAGATTATGATCCTCAGGTTGGTCAGCCGCACCCAGCCTCAGTCTCGAGGACTTTGCACACCGCTTTTTGTGTCCCAAAGTATTCTGCCGAGCTAGGAGTTGATCCTCAGGCCGATTTTGCGAATCAACCTGAGTCTCAGGGGCTACTGGGATCAGCGGTCTTATGTCATCCTTCAGGTGCATCTCGGGTTTTCGACTGATACACACCTTGAGGGCTATTGGCTATATATCTCAGCAGAGAATAAATTGCACCAGTCAAAAATATTGACAAAAAATTGGCCCGCAGTAGGGGTGGTGCACCAGCTCGGAAGCAGTCCGACATAAAGCTTGGGCGCCAGTGGCTGGCTCCATAGAGGGCATTTCCGGCATTAAGCTCGGCTAAACTCCTTCAACTTTTTTGAACCAAGGTGATCTATGACACCTCGGATATAGTCCGGCGTTGGAGCTTGGACATAGTCCGGCGTTGGATCTCGGATACAGTCCGGCGCTGGAGCTCGGATGCAGTTCGGCGTTGGAGCTTGGCTGTAACAATACTCTTCGGATACAGTCCGGCGTTGGAGCTCGGATACATTCCGGCGTTGGTGCTCGGCTGCAAAAGATACCTCGAATACAGTCCGGCGTTGGAGCTCGGACACAGGAGGACACTGCTGCCCGGGAACAACTTCAAACCCGAGGTGTGGCATAAAAATAACAAGGCATTGATAAAGGCCGATAACTTAAAGGGGCTCCTTGGATACCCGATGTGTAAACTCTTCGGATTTACTTCGGCGATCCTCAAGATCGAAGATGAGAAGATTTGTTGAACCAGTTTTCAAGACCGACGACCAAAGATGAAGAACAGTTTGGAAGGATCGAGGAGCGTCCCCAACTTGAAGGCCGGTTCAGGGGGCTACTGACGGTGTCCTGGACTAGGGGGTACTCACCACATCGTCTCCCGACTAGGTGGATCGGGCTGAGGACCCCCATGGCGGTTAACTCATGGGCCACTTCGGGCAGCCCATGCCGCATACAAGGAGTATTCCACAAGACTTGGTGATCAAGTCAAGGACTCCTCTCCACCAACGTATTCGGCTAGGACTCTTGTTATCCTAGGCCTATGTGCATTATATAAGCCAAGGCCAGGCTAGTCGATAGATTATTATGACATTACTCATCATACCCTTAGGTCTTAGACCACAACATATGACCTCGAGGTAGATCAACTCTTGTAACCCTATATTCATCAAGATCAATCAAACAGGAAGTAGGGTATTACCTCGATAGAGAGGGCCCGAACCTGGGTAAACATCGTGTCCCCTGTCTCCTGTTACCCATCGATCCATGACACATAGCTTGGGACCCCCCTACCCGAGATCTGCCGGTTTTGACACCGACAAAGTGGAGGCAACATGTGGTGCACCACATGTTGCCTCCACTTGAACCTAATCTGCCTACACAAGCTATTAAATCATCATCGTAGTCATTACGACCAATACTAGCTATTTAATCATCATAGTCATAGTGTAGCACATCATCATCTTCAAACTCATTCTAGCTAGCTAATCACCACCAACACTAGCTACGGTAGCTATCTAATCACCACCAACACTAGCTAATAATAATCATCATAGTCATTACCACCAACACTAGCTATTTAATCATCATAGTCATAGTGTAGCACATCATCATCTTCAAACTCATTCTAGCTAGCTACTCACTCCTGCTACTCTCTCTCAGGTAAAATAGCATAGAACATGTGTAGCACTCCCGATTCATCATATTGGAGCATGCAGATGAACCTGTCTCCTAATTGTGGGTTGCGCTTCTGATTGCTGCCCCCTAGTACTTCTCTGCCATCCTTCACAATTTTGCTCCAGTCTTTGACTATTAAGACTTGCTCGGTTTTAGAAATCCTGAATGCACTCATGTGCGATGTAGGATGTCTTGGCCGTAAGCTAACTATTGCCATGTGACCTTTAGACTCGATCCAATGAGGCACAACTATCATCTGGAGTCCCTGTTGAAGAACATCGTAGTAACATACTTAGCAATGAAGTTTAGCTTAAAAAATAATGTATGCAAAAGATGCACTAAGGACAAATAGTAAAAATCTTACCATCTTTCCTAAATAGATGTGACCTTAGTTCAATACGAACACTATTGGTCGCACGTTTTGAGTACTAAGATTTTCAAGTCCAGGAAAATAATTTTTCTTGGCAGCATCAAGATCCTCAAGCCATGAAACATAATGACTTATCTCCTCGCAGTTTAGTTCAGCCCCAGGATTGTGGTAGGTCATGTCTACCAAGCGCCGGACATGTTTGCTTGAATGGAAATAAGCTGTCAATAGAAATTAGTTGTCAACTATTTATGAATAAAAAATATCCAAGACATAAATATGGTTGAGAAACTCACATAATGGTAGAACTGGAGGCGTCTGCACATCGACCCAGATGTCGATATTATCTTCAATATCATCTTCCGGACGAATATCAAAGGTGATAAGCATATTAGGCTCAAATGAATAAGCCTTGCATAGTGCTCTACAATTTTTGCATTCAACATAGGTGTAGGTGTCTGCATTGTATAATTTTGCGTCAAAAGTATAACCATGTTCGGTCCTCAAGTGAACTCTCTTTACCTCCATAGCTTCCATAGGACTGAAACCAATCTTATCCAAAACAAAAATTCTTGCATGGCAGGGGATACGCTAGTAGAATAGTAAAAAATTAAAATTATAAGTTGAAGCAAAAGAAGCAGAATTCATGCTTAATTACGAAAAAAGACTTGTGGTTGTGACTTACTGTATCCACTTCGAAGGTCTCATCCAGCTTGATGCTGAAGCGCCTACCATCAACTAGGAAATTTCTGTCGCACAGGCCGCGCTCGTCTTCGCAGTATTCACACATACCGAAATCCTTTTCATCGTCAGACATTTCCTATGTTCATAGTTGAAACATTAATTGAAAATCGGTCGAAGGTAACTACCAGGAAACTCAACACACAAATCACTATTACACAATATGCAACGAGTTGACTTTATGTCTGTCGAGTCTTCCTTCCTAAACTCTCATCTCACGTATATGGTGGGCACTCCCTCTCTGATATTGCGACCGTCGGTGATGGTCCCTACTCCTCCTTTCCCTAGTGCATTACAAATATCTAGCACAAGGAAAAGAAAGAGAAGCGACCCCCATGACAACAGTCGACATTCTTCTTCTCCAATATATGGTGGACACTCCCTCACCGATTTTTCGACCATCGATGATGGTCGCTACTCCTTCTTCCCCTAGTGCATAACAAAGGTCTAGCACAAAGAGAAGAAGGAGAAGCGACCCCCACAACAACAGTCGGCATTCTTCTTCTCTCATATATGGTGAAGACTCTCCCTCACTGAATTTTTGACTGTCATGTAAGGAGCCCCGACAGACTTAAAGTGAACTCGAAATGTCGTTCAATTCTCTTTCTAGCAAATCCGGGGCACTCGATATTTCCTACATATTCTAGCACAAGTCATGCTTAAATTCACGGAAAAATCCGGCATGACCTTTGCTAAAATAGGACATATCGAGCGCCTGAAATTTGCCGGAATGGAAATGAATCAACACTCCGGCAAAACATAGGCCACTGTGAGGTGTACCCTGCAAACATAGGCCACTTGGGCAAGCACTAGTACTTCACAGAACACTACATATCACATGTCTAAATCTCCATCATATTCCATGAAAATTATCACAACTACTCATGTAGCTACTACTCTACTACAACTATCAAAACATCTACATCGTCATCGACACGGGGATTTCGCTGGTCTCACCTCGAGGTCGGAGGTGGTCGGTGACGGGGACGACAGCGGGGATGATGCAGGGGTTCCTTGACTTCTGCAAAAACAAAATATAAACAAAAACATTATTATCCTCATCTTAGGACTTAGTGAAATCCCTAAATCAAAATATAAACAAAAACCTACATTTACTAAAAATTTACTATTCTATTCAAAAGACCTACATTTACTTATTATTTTCAATTTCATATTTTATTCTATTCAAATTTACTTATTCACATTTTCTAAAAATTTCCTATTCTATTCAAAAGACCTGCATTTACTTATTCTTTTCAATTTACTTATTATATTCAAAAGACCTGGAGGAGGAGGGACGGAGGGAGGACGACGGCGCGACAACAGCCATGGTGACGGAGGCGACAGAGGCAAAGAGAGAGTGTGAGGAGGAGGGAGGACCTTGAGGGGGGGACTAGGATGGGGATGACAGAGGAGGATGGCGACGACGGAGGAGGACGGCGGCGACGGTGATGGGGGCGATAGAGGCGATGAGAGAGTGTGAGGGGAGAGTGAGAGGACGCGCGCGGGCCAGTTTGGATAAGGGCCCTTAGTGGTAGCGCTTGTCCTTAAAAAGCGTTACTGCTAAAATCTATAGCAGTAGCGCTTTCTTAAAAAAAAGCGCTACTGCTAAGGCTAAGCATGTAAAAAAATCAAAAATACATTGGTCATCAATGATCTTTTTGTGTAGAATCTAAATTGTCAATAGGAATCTTCCCCGGTTTAAGAACCGGCGAAGATTCCTATTGCGGCCACAGATCCTTCACATAGAGTTCAATGAAGACCAAGTGGTTGTGATGGTTTGAGAAGCACCATATTTAAGGTGGTAAAAATTCTGTTCACGGAGCGAGGTGGGACTAAACTTTGGTCTTATTAGGAGGGGACTGAATTTATCAGTAGCGCTGGTTAGGGGAAAAGCACTATTCCTAAGATCAATAGTAGTAGCGCTTTCAAAGAGTGAGCGCTAATAGTATCCCTAGCATACCTGGAACGGTCTGTCAATTGTAGTAGTAGCGCGTTTTAAAGCTTCAGTGCTACTGCGATGCTCATATTAGCAGCGCTCGTGCTGCCCAAGCACTACTGCTATTTAGCAGCAGCTTTGCCTTTGTAAAAGCACTACTGGTGAGCTCCAGTGTATAAGAATTTCCCTAGTAGTGGAAGGTCCCGGCAGGGCTGACTGGCATTGATGGTACCTTCACTATCAGCGCCACCCTTGATGACAAATAGGAAAGTGCGCTCGTTGCCTTCCTGCGGGCAAATATCAATGTGTTTGCCTAGCAACCATCTGATATCCCCGGTGTTCCCACGAAGGTAATCGAGCACCACCTTGCTATTTGCCCACATGCCCGACCTATCAAGTAGAAAGTTCGGAAGCAGGCCTTGGAGAGGCAGTAGTTTATTGCAGAGGAGATTAAGAAGGTTGAGGCAGCTGGTTTGGTCAGAGGAGTGCTGCATCCAACATGGTTAGCAAATCCGGTGGTTGTTCGCAAGGCTAAAGGGAAATGGAGGCTTTGCATAGATTTCATAGACCTCAACAAGGCTTGCCCGAAGGACCCATTTCCCTTGCCGCGCATCGATCAGATTGTGGATTCCACTTCAGGCTGTGATTTGTTCTCCTTTTTGGATGCATATTCTAGGTATCATCAAATCTTCATGTCCAAAGAAGACGAAGAGAAGACCTCGTTCATCACCCCATGTGGTACGTACTGCTTTATCCGCATGCTGTCGTGGAGTTGACACGGCAGATGCCCTAGTGGATGGACTTAGTCGTGGAGCCATCGCAACTAGGTTAGCTTAAAGGGGTTAATCAGGACAAAGGACACAGATAGTTTATATTAGTTCGGCCCCTTGCGGTGAAGGTAAAGGCCTAATCCAGTTTTGGGTTGTATTGCTTGGGTTTCGATTACCAGGGAGCGAATACGCTTGACCTAGTTCTCGATCTCTTGTTTCTTACCCTTAACTCACCGCCGGGTCACCCCTTTATATACACAGGTTGATGCTCGGCGGCTTACAGAGTCCCGGCCGGCTCATACACATCGTATCCTGCTTGGTGACTAACTAAGCTTGCCTTACAATACAAGTTATTCATGTGGCGGTTCATCCCCTTGGGTCTCAAGTCGCCTCTTGGTCTTGGGCCGTCAATGGGCTTGCTATGACCCGCCATCTTCATTAATAAGTCGCCCGTGGTATGACCCGACCCCTCCTGGGTGGTTCATACCCAATATTTATATCCCCAACATTAGGCCCCAGGTTGATTCGAACTTGTTCATATCAATCTTCAATACCTGATTTGTCAAAATCTTGCATCACTTGTTTGATAAACCTTGCTATAACCCGCCATGACGTCAGCTCACAGAATCTTCTTAAACCGTCATGACGTCATTCCGCATTAATTTTGCACAAGGCCCAAAACATCTTAACTGATCCTTATCTTAATAATCATCCTGAAAATCGAGGCGTCCATATAGCCACATGATGATTTCGGCCTCCTCGATTCCTGCGCATGCCTTGTATCTAGCCCCCTTATAAATAGGGGCGGGGGTTATTTCCATTTTCCCCCTTGCCTCATCGCCTTCGTCTTCCTCTTGTGTCTCCTCTGCTGCCCGAGCTCCGCCGCCGCGACCTCCGACCGCTGCACCAACTCGGGCCGCTGCATCGACCTGACTAGACCAGAGAACTCCGGCGCGCCACCGCTGTCCCTCGTCGTCTGTAAGTGATTCTCTCATTTACCTCAGATCTGTTTTAGGGTTTCCTCAGTTCCTCGGTGTTCTTCGCTGTTCTTCACTGTTTCCTTCAACTCAAGCAGCTTTTAATCTGGATAGGTCATGAACCTTGTGCGGTAGTAGTTTAGCATTCTTTTTTATCATCAGAATAGCATCTCTCCATAGAAGATCTCACCGGAGCATCCAAACTTTTCTGCTACCACCACCTTAGGTTTAGAATTTTACTGCCTTTTCTGAACTGTGGTAGATCCAAAATTATTGCTTCAGTTTGCAAAATATGTTTATCCAACACTTCACAAAATTTCCACTGATAGATTTTAAGTACCATAACTGTCATGGCGGCTTATACCGTAAGCCGGGACCCACCATATAACACTAAGCCTTGTTTAAACCGCCATCATACACTTCATAACTTGCATGACCTGGCAATACCTCTCCGGCTTAATCATGCTCGCTTATAATTTGGTTCTGCATAATATACTTGCCTTTTAAACTTTATCCGGCTTAACAGTAGAATTCTTAATCCGGTAGGTACCATTAGTCCCCTTTTAAGCCGCCAATATGAATATCTGCGTACTTCAATGTTCATTCTCCGGCTTAATCTGTTAGCCTGTTTATAGCATTTTTACCTTTGAATCAATGGTCCGACTTAATAGCATGATCTTAAGCCGGTAATATGTCTTTCTTTTAGGCCTTTTTCTTCAAAAATGGTCAAGACTGTCACCGCCTGCAACTGGGTCGTTTCCCGGGTCACCGAGGAAGACCTGAACGAATATGTTCAGAATGGCATCTTAGCCAAAAAAGATGTCATTCATTGGAGGGTTCCAGGCAATGAAACTCGTCCTGAGCCCAAGGACGGTGAAGTAATTGTCTTCACTGATCACATAAACCAGAGCTTCAGCCCCCCCGGCTCAAAATTCTTCCGCGATGTGCTGCATTTTTTCAAGCTCCATCCACAAGATATCGGACCCAACTCCGTTTCAAACATCTGCAACTTCCAAGTATTCTGTGAGGTGTACCTTAAACAGGAGCCCACCGTAGAACTATTCAGAGAGTTCTGTTACTTAAACCAGCAGAACGAGTTCACAGACGGGCCCAGCTTGGAGCTTGGCGGCATTTCTATACAGCGCCAGAAAGAAGCCACCTTCCCAGCTGCCACTCTTCCCAGTCACCCCAAAGACTGGAACCAGACTTGGTTTTATTGCCAAGATACTTTGCTAGAAGGGGAAAATTCCTTGCCGGGTTATCGCGCTAGCCGGCTTAGCAACAGACACCATCTTCCAGACCATATCAGCACAGCAGAGCGGAAGAAGTACATGCCAGTTTTTTCAAAGATCTGAGCCTTGATGGCCAATGGCTTAACCGGCATTGATCTAGTCAGATGCTGGGTCGCCTGGAGAGTCTTGCCTCTAAGCCGCCGGTCCGGCTTAATGTGCGAGTACACCGGTGAGTTAACAGATCCACAACGCCACTGTCAGATTGAAATGACCGATGAAGACATCAATAATATGACCAAAACTCTATTGAATGAGAGCTTGGAAGACTGCAGCCAAGTTGGATTGAATCCTTTCTGCATCCTTAATAAACCGCCAGCTGTAAGTTTTGAATCAATTTCATACTTGAATCATGTTTCCATTTGTACTACCTATTCATACTCATTCAATGTTTACATGCCGATTCACCTTTTTGGACCAAAATGCTGCAGGATAAACCGGCCAAGAAAACCCGGACAAAGAGCAAGGCTACCAAAAAGCCTGCTAAGAAGAAGACCAATCCTGCCGAATTATTCGATTTGGATGATAAAGATGATGATGACGAGTCGGAGGTAGAACTTGATTCCCTTGGCTCATTTTTTGTACATCTTATTGACAATGACTATTATCAGGATGATGCGAAGGCCAGCCGTGTAGATGATGAAGAGGTAATTACTCTTTGCTCCGGCTCAGAACCTCTGCCAACACAGAAAACTCGACAAGCAAGCCGGAAAGTAAGATTTTCTCACCCTTTAGCTCACTTGGATCCCAACTTTCTTTTGAAGAAGCAGCAACATGAAGCTCGCCGCACAACCCGGAACAACGGCGGTGGAGTTTTATCCTCCGGCTTACCAAACACCACAGCACCTCGCAAACGTCGACTGGAGGTTTAAAACATTTCTGACTTATCTTATCCTAAGGCGGGTCTTTTTTGACAACCTCTTAACCCGTCCGATTCAAATTATCAGGGAACATCTCATTCCTCCTCCGGTGACTCAACGCGAACTCAAATCCCAGCCTTCAAGACTGTGCCTGGGTAAGGGTGTATTCCATCATTCGAAACTTCATGCTTGACTGATATGCTGACATCATTGTATTTCTTATTTTCAGTGGCATGGCCAAACCTAGCAAGAAGGCGAAACTGAATAAACCGGCTGAAGATTCCAACCCTTCTAAGCCGGAAAAACAACTGCCAGAGGCCTCTCATCCAACTGCTGAAGCTGCCATTGATGACCTGCCACCAGAAGAGCACGACGTCACCATGGAACAAATAGATGTTGAGCCGGTCATCTCTAAGCCGCCAAGTCCCATCAAGCCCACTGAAGAGAAAATTGACGATGTCATCATCACCGGGCTTGGTTATACAGCACCAGGTAACCCTACTGCCTTATCCAAGCACAGCGCCAAGGAAGAATTTTCTGTTGCCGATAAAGGCAAGTGGAAGGTAGACTTGGAGAGCTATGCCCAGTTCGGCGCCCAAGAGATGCACTCCGGTTATTTGAACTGTCTGTATACCAGCCGTGATTTTGAAGCCGGCTTGGTCAACTTGATGAAGGAGCGCTATGAGGTAACTCAACAAAATCCTCCTCATAACTACATCTCTATCAGCCGCCAATTCTATAGAATATGATAGAATTGAATATACTGTAGACTTTCAAATAGTCACAAATAGATGAACATCATCACTAGTAGCCCCCAAGGGCCGGCTTAAACTATCAAATTAAGCCGAGACTTCAACTAGCAGTAATCCACTTTGCATCTGTAGCCCCCAAGGGCCGGTTTAATCAGTATGAATAAACTGGGACTTATCACCATGGCTGAAACCAATATCCCAATATGTAGCCTTTATAAACCGGATCATGTCATTTTACCCGGGTCATCAGATAAATTTGTCTTGAAAAGAGCAATAGGCATTAGCCCCCAAGTGCCAAGGAAAATACTTGTATTGTGCTTGGGACTTCAAAAATAGTCATGATCATAATACCTTCCATGCTTGTTCATGTCACAGGCTGAACTAACTAAGAAGGATTCGCAAATCAATGATCTGAGGGCCAACATAAAAACTCAGCAATCTGAGACATCCAAGGCCAAATCAGAACTGAAGACTGCATTGGAAAATATTGAGCAGTTAAAACAGAGCTTCAACGCTGATAAAACCGGCTGGGAGACCGAAAAGGCGGCTCTATTAAAGAGAGCAGAAGATGTCGAGGCAGCTCTTAAACCGGCGATTGATGAATTGTCCGTTTTAAGGCATCAGATCAATAGCATGACATCAGCCATCTTCGGTAAGTAGTAAACATGACTCTTTTATCCCAGCAATCATATCACAATCATCTGCCGGTTTATTAATAACTTTACTGATACAGGCTCCCGGAGCATCAAGTTGGGCACAGACATGCGCATCAAGCTTAAGGCTGTCTACACACTTGTAGAACAACTATACACTGGTGCTCAATGGACCATTGTTGCTGCTATGCATAAGAAACATCCGCCCACCCTCATCAAGGAAACATTGGAGAAGTTATCAGTGCTGCCCCAAAGGATCGACGATTTAAACCGAGCATCTGCCAGAGCTGGCGCCTTGACTGCCTTAAGCCGGGCAAAGGCATGGCAAGCAGATCTGGATCCAGAAAACTTGGCCAATGGTTGCCCGAGTGTAAAAGAAGACGGGTCTCCCTTCAGTGCTGATGACTTTGCAGAAATAGCCAGAGCAATGCGTCCAATAGCGAGCAAGCTGGTGGAAGAGACCAATCTATCCCAATAGCAGGCGGCTTATGACGGTGAGAACAAGAAGATGAAGGCGCCGGTTCATCAAGAGGTGGACCTCATCCCACCGACGCGTAAGCACACCTTCGCTCTTGACATTGATCCATCCAACCTTATTGATGATGAAGCTGTGTTTAGAGCGTTGACCGGTATAAACTAGGCTACGCCTGACTTCCAGCCAATGGATAATCAAGGAGCTGAACAAGAAGAAGCGCAAGATGATCCGGGGGCTTCAACCCGCCAAGACTCATGAGCTGGCTTACCAGTCATAGCGTTTTGATGCTATGTCCCAAAAAACGCTTGTCCTTTTGGGCCGTCAGATGCCTTGTAATAGGCTAGTTAAACAATTCTGATCTGTCACGCCATCGTGCGTGTTTATTTGCATAACACTGCCGATCCATCAGTTAAAGATCCGCCACTTATGCTTTAGAATATTATCACTTATGCAGATCAGACTTATCATTTTTCCTGCACATAAACAGATAACAAGTGCCCTGGCGGTTTACCCCAGGGCGGGTCACAATACCCCATATAAAAACCACTGATGACCAAATAGTCCTTAACCTGACCGGCTTAGCAAAACCTCATCATAACAAAAATAAATATCATACCTGTGATATTTGTTCACACTGCTGGCTTATCATACCGTATGCAATAAGGGTAACAGCCCGAAGACAGAGCACAACGCCATGTTCAATTTATTCACACCGCCGGCTTATCACGCCATATACGGCAAGGGGTAACATCCCAAAGTTTAGAGCACAGCGCTCCAAACACATGATCATCATCGCTGGCAACTTAAAGTCCAGAACCAGGCCGGGTTAATAAGACTCTGGATAGATTCATATATGATTCATAAGGCAACATGGCCCTAATCAATTTTCAACCATGTATCAATATGGCATAAAAGATGAACCTCAAAAAATGTTCAAACCAAATATAAATCAGAAAAACAAAAACAAGGCATTCATAGGCTGCCAAGCCTCCATGTCAAGTATTATTCAAGGGCCACGCAGCCACTGAGTTAAACCTTAATTCAAACCTCGTAAGCCAGACCTCACATGACCAATCAACATTTTAACTTTGACAAATTCAGGGCCTTTTAAAAGATTGATTGTCAAGAGTACGGCAAGTCATTCCAGGATTACCTGGTCAGAGTGGCAGGCAAACAAAGGCAGGATAAGCCGGATTTTTTGGTGAATACACCTGGCGTCCAAGCCTATTACAAGGGTCAACAAAGCTCTGTTCATTAAAAAAAGAGCCCCCAAGTAATATTTCATTCCAGGCGTATAAGCCGGACCAGTAGGGTAGTCATAGATATGCTCAATGAGCAGGAAGCCCCCAAGTATGGCGTACAAGCCGGATCAAGAGGGTAATCATAGCTATGCTCAATAAGCAGGAAGCCCCCAAGTGATCGTATGAAGTGACAATAAAGACTCATATTCTCAAAAATGAAACGACAGAAGCCCTAAATTATCAGGGATGCCGACTTTATTATATTCATCATAATATATACATTGATAGAAATATGTACACCACAAGAGCCGGTGGCTCAGGTGTAATAAGGCCGAAGATGAGCAATGTTCCACGGCCGACGGGTCTCCTCCTCAGATTTGCGTGAGTCCTTGTGCTCTCGAACATCAATGAGGTAGTATGATCCGTTGTTCAGATTTTTGCTAACCACAAAAGGCCCTTCCCAAGGCAGGGATAGCTTGTGCATATCAGTTTGATCCTGGATAAGCCAGAGCACCAAATCTCCTTCTTGAAAGGTTCTGGTTTTAACCCGGCGGCTATGATAACGGCGCAGATCTTGCTGGTAAATCGCCAGACGAGCCGCCGCAAGGTCACGCTCCTCATCCAACAGGTTAAGTGCATCCTGACGTGCTTTTTCATTATCCGATTCAACATAAGCCGCCACACGGGGCGAGTCATGACGGATGTCACTAGGGAGAACCGCCTCTACTCCATAAACCATGAAGAAAGGCGTGTAACCTGTAGATCTGTTGGGGGTAGTATTGATGCTCCATAACACTGAGGGTAATTCCTCCACCCAACAACCCGGTGTCCTCTGCAAAGGGACCATAAGCCGGGGCTTAATGCCTCTCAAAATTTCTTGATTGGCTCTTTCAACTTGGCCATTGGACTGGGGGTGAGCCACTGATGATACATCAAGACGAATATGCTCTCATTGACAGAATTCTTTCATAGCACCCTTGGACAGATTAGTGCCATTATCAGTTATAATGCTATGGGGATAACCAAAACAGAGAATCACCTTTTTCATGAATTGAACCACTGTCGCCGCATCACACTTACTGACCGGCTCTGCCTCAACCCACTTTGTAAATTTGTCAACCGCCACCAAAAGGTGGGTCTTTTTATCCTTGGACCTTCTGAAAGGTCCAATCATATCAAGCCCCCAGACTGCAAATAGCCAAGTGATTGGAATCATCCTCAATTCCGGAGCCAGCACATGAGCTCGTCTTGAAAATTTCTGACAACCGTCACATTTACTGACTAAATCTTCTGCATCAGCATGAGCCGTCAGCCAATAAAACCCATGACAAAAAGCCTTGGCTACTAGAGACTTAGAGCCGGCATGATGACCAAAATCTCCTTCATGAATCTCTCGTAGAATCTCACGGCCCTCCTCAGGAGAAACACAACGTTGAAACACCCATGTAACACTGCAACGGTGCAACTCTCCATTCACAATAGTCATTGACTTAGAACACCGGGTTATCTGCCTGGCCAAAGTTTCATCTTAAGGTAACTCGCCCCGGGTCATATAAGCCAAATATGGAACTGTCCAATCAGGAATAGCATGAAGAGCCGCCACCAATTGTGCCTATGGGTCAGGAATAGCAAGATCTTCCTCTGTAGGCAATTTGACTGAAGGGTTATGCAGAATATCAAGGAAAATGTTAGGTGGCACCGGCTTATGCTAGGACCCTAACCGGCTCAAAGCATCAGCAACCTCATTTTTCATGCGATCAACATGTTCCACTTGATAACCTTTGAAATGACCAGCAATGGCATCAACCTCGCGGCGGTAAGCCACCATGAGCGGGTCCTTAGAATCCCAAGTGCGTGAAACTTGCTGAGCCACCAAATCTGAGTCACCCAAACACCTCACCCGGCTTAGATTCATCTCCTTAGCCATCCGAAGACCATGGAGTAAGGCTTCATACTCAGCTGTATTGTTAGTACAAGGGAACATCAACCTTAAAACATAACAAAACTTATCACCTCGTGGGGAAGTCAAAATAACTCCAGCCCCCGAGCCTTCCAACTGCCTGGATCCATCGAAGTGAATAGTCCAATATGTGCTATCCGGCTTCTCCTTAGGCATCTGCAGTTCTGTCCAATCATTGATGAAATCCACAAGTGCTTCAGACTTGATGGCTGTGGGAGGCATGTATTTCAAACCATGGGGTCCAAGCTCAATGGCCCACTTGGCTACCCGACCTGTGGCTTCTCTGTTTTGAATAACATCCCCTAAAGGAGCAGAACTAACCACAGTGATGGGATGACCCAGAAAATATTGCTTGAGCTTTCGACTAGCCATGAACACCCCATATACCAGCTTCTGCCAATGCGGATACCTCTGCTTGGACTCAATGAGCACCTCACTGATGTAATAAACCGGCCGCTGAACCGGATATTCCTTGCCTGATTCCTTCCTTTCCACGACAATTGCCACGCTGACAGCTCGGCTATTGGCAGCCACATATAACAACAAAGGCTCTTTATCAATGGGAGCAGCAAGGATCGGCGGTTCGGCTAATTGTTTCTTCAAGGCTTCAAATGCCTGATCAGCAGCATCACTCCAGACAAAGTGATCTTTTTTCTTCATCATCTGGTATAGAGGGATAGCTTTTTCTCCCAACCGGCTTATGAACCGGCTTAGGGCCGCAATACAACCTGCCAGATGCTAAACATCATTAATACACACCGGCTTAGCGAAAGAAGTGATGGCCTTGATTTTCTCCGGGTTAGCTTCAATGCCCCGTTCAGAAACCAGAAAACCCAAGAGCTTGCCTGCTGGTACACCAAAGACACATTTGGCCGGGTTAGCGGGCAGCCCTTTCAACCAAGTACGAGCCGGCCCATCCAACATCATGGTGAAATACTTAGCACATGCAGCATCACTAACATCCAACATCTCCATAGCCATCTCATAGCTCTCGATCCAAGCCTCAGGGGGTTGATCCGCCGTGTAATTAGGCACCTTTCGGGGGGGGGGGGGGGGGGGGGGGGGGGGGGGGGGGGGGGGGGGGGGGGGGGGGGGGGGGGGGGGGGGGGGGGGGGGGGGGGGGGGGGGGGGGGGGGGGGGGGGGGGGGGGGGGGGGGGGGGGGGGGGGGGGGGGGGGGGGGGGGGGGGGGGGGGGGGGGGGGGGGGGGGGGGGGGGGGGGGGGGGGGGGGGGGGGGGGGGGGGGGGGGGGGGGGGGGGGGGGGGGGGGGGGGGGGGGGGGGGGGGGGGGGGGGGGGGGGGGGGGGGGGGGGGGGGGGGGGGGGGGGGGGGGGGGGGGGGGGGGGGGGGGGGGGGGGGGGGGGGGGGGGGGGGGGGGGGGGGGGGGGGGGGGGGGGGGGGGGGGGGGGGGGGGGGGGGGGGGGGGGGGGGGGGGGGGGGGGGGGGGGGGGGGGGGGGGGGGGGGGGGGGGGGGGGGGGGGGGGGGGGGGGGGGGGGGGGGGGGGGGGGGGGGGGGGGGGGGGGGGGGGGGGGGGGGGGGGGGGGGGGGGGGGGGGGGGGGGGGGGGGGGGGGGGGGGGGGGGGGGGGGGGGGGGGGGGGGGGGGGGGGGGGGGGGGGGGGGGGGGGGGGGGGGGGGGGGGGGGGGGGGGGGGGGGGGGGGGGGGGGGGGGGGGGGGGGGGGGGGGGGGGGGGGGGGGGGGGGGGGGGGGGGGGGGGGGGGGGGGGGGGGGGGGGGGGGGGGGGGGGGGGGGGGGGGGGGGGGGGGGGGGGGGGGGGGGGGGGGGGGGGGGGGGGGGGGGGGGGGGGGGGGGGGGGGGGGGGGGGTGGCTCATAGGGGTCCGGAATACTGTCGCCATCGGAACAACCCCCAAGCCGGCCGTCTTGTAGTTGATACATTGAATTGGTCTCACCGGTTGACGACTCACCATCAGAGTAGATGGCCGTCTCACCACCAGACACAGATCCTTCCTCAAATTCTGCCCCATGGATGAAACCAACAAAAGCATGCTTCATGGCGGGTTGAACCCGGGCGGGTCGTGCACGCTGAGCCGTCTCGATGATGTCGGTGCAGGTGTCCGGCTCAAGGCCCGGTTCACCGATCTTGGCGATGAAGACGTGGATTCTGCCGAAGGGGACCTGGTAACCGTACTCAATTGAGCCGGCCTCGGGGCCCCAGCCTGCATCATCGATGTAGAGCTTGTCGTGACGACTCTTGGTCATCCGGCCCACAGCGTATCCCTTGACCCCTTCGAAGCTGCCCTTTAAGAACTCGAAACCACCGTGCGCTGGCCCCACGGTGGGCGCCAACTGTCGTGGAGTTGACATGACAGATGTCCTAGCGGAAGGACTTAGTCGTGGAGCCATCACAACTAGGTTAACTTAAAGGGGTTAATCGGGACAAAGGACACATAGAGTTTATACTGGTTCGGCCCCTTGCGGTGAAGGTAAATTCCTAATCCAGTTTGGGGTTGTATTACTTGGGTTTCGATTACCAGGGAGCGAATACGCTTGACCTAGTTCTTGATCTCTTATTTCTTGCCCTTAACTCGCCGCCGGGTCACCCCTTTATATACACAGGTTGATGCCCGGCGGTTTACAGAGTCCTGGCCGGCTCATACACATCGTGTCCGGCTCGGTGACTAACTAAGCTCGCCTTACAATACAAGTTATTCATGTGGCGGTTCATCCCCTTGGGTCTCAAGTCGCCTCTGGGTCTTGGGCCGTCAAAGGGCTTGCTATGACCTGCCATCTTCATTAATAAGTTGCCAGTGGTGTGACCCGGCCCCTCCTGGGTGGTTCATACCCAATAGTTATATCCCCAACACATGCCATTCGGATTAAAGAGTGTCGGGTCTACTTTTGCAAGGGCAGTCTAGATTAGTTTTAAGCCACAACTACACAAAAACATTGAGGCTTATATGGATGATATTGTGGTCAAGACCAAGGACAGAGAAACCCTCATCCAGGACTTGGAGGAGACATTTGCTAATCTGTGCAAGATCAACTTGAAGCTCAACCCGGAGAAGTGTGTGTTTGGTGTTCCCTCCTGCAAGCTACTTGGGTTCTTTGTATCCCATCGGGGGATCAAAGCCAACCCTGACAAGATCAAAGCTATCGAGCAAATCGAGGCACCAAGGACAGTCAAGGATGTGAGGCGTCTGATAGGGTGTGTTGCCGCGCTAAGCAGACTCATTTCCAAGTCTGCCGAGCGCGCCCTGCCGTTCTTCAAAATCCTGAAGAAGGTAGGGCCCATGAAGTGGACCCCATAAGCAGATGTGGCTCTGCAAGAGTTGAAGGCCTACTTGTCCTCTGTGCCCACCTTGGTTGCCCCCAAACCACAAGAGCGGTTGCTACTATACTTGGCTGCAACCAATCAAGTGGTTAGTGCAGCCTTAGTGGTGCAGCGGGAAGTGGAAGAAGCAAAAAGTGAGCAAGGCCCGGCAGAGCCAGATAAGGATCAGGACAGAAATGAGCACGACAGCGAGGGCGACCCCAAGGACACGGCAAAGAAGAAAGTGGTGCAGCGCCCAGTGTACTTTGTCAGTTCCCTGCTACGAGGAGCTAGATCGAGGTACTCTGGTGTGCAAAAATTGATCTTTGGTCTTATCATGGCCTCAAGGAAACTGCGCCACTACTTGCAAGCCCATGAGATCACTGTTTTCACTCGCTTCCCGTTGCGAAGGATACTCCGAAACCCCGAGGCTACCGGCAAAATAGTGGAGTGGGCTTTGGAGTTATCCAGCTTCAGTCTGAAGTTTGAGAGCACATCAACAATTCAGAGCAGGGCATTGGTAGAGTTTATTGTAGAATGGACGCCAACCCCTGACGAGGAAGTACTGGAAACAGTTATCCCCAGCAAGGAAGCGCCCCAAGAATGGATCATGTATTTCGATGGTACCTTTTGCCTACAAGGTGCAGGGGCTGGCGTGCTTCTCATTGCCCCCTCTGAGGAGCACTTGAAGTACGTCGTCCAGATGCACTTTGCCCGGGAATTGGCGACCAACAATACATCAGAGTATGAAGAGCTCCTTGTCGGGCTCAGGATTGCCGCAGAATTGGGAATCAAGAGGCTGATCATTCGAGGAGATTCACAGCTTGTGGTGACACAAGTAAACAAGGATTACCAAAGTCCATTGATGGAGGCATACGTCGAGGAAGTGAGAAGATTGTAGGAGCGCTTTGAAGGATTGCAAACAGAGCCCGTACCCCGTGCGAAAAACAACATAGCTGATCATCTGTCAAACTGTGCTACGCAGAAGCTTCTTGTGGAACCAGGAACTTTTGGTCTTCATCTTACTCAGCCCTCCGTATCCCCAGCAACAATGGCCCGGAAAAGGAGAAAGATGGACTCCGGTAAGCCTCTCCCGGTAGAGCCTCCCGGGGCTCCTGGTAGGGACCCTGTCGGAAACAACTCCTCATCCATTGCCAGACCGCACCCTCCAGCCGGGCCTATGGTCCCCTCGAACGAGGAACGTGCCCCCTAAATTGTGGAGGTTTCGCTAGTCCTTGTTGCTGAGCCCCAGGCTCCAACTTGGGCAAGGCACATAGTCCATTTCCTCCAAACCGGAGAACTTCCCGATGACCAAGATTGAAGCTAAAAGAGTAGCCCGGAGGGCTAGTATGTATCAGTTTGTCGATGACACTCTATACAGAAGGAGGCCCAACGGTGTGAAATTGAAGTATAACTGTCGGGAAGAAGGAAATGAACTGCTAGCTGAGATACAAAAAGGCATGTGCAGCTCCCACAATAGATCAAGGGTGTTAGTTGGGAAAGCATTCCGGCAAGGATTCTATTGGCCCATAGCCCTCCAAGATGTGGTTGAGCTAGTCACCAAATGTGAAGCCTGCCAGTTCCATTCCAAACACATCCACCTGCCTGCACAAGCTCTTCAAACAATCCCTTTGTCATGGCCGTTTTTGGTCTGGGGGCTCGATATCCTCGGCCCTTTCCCCCGAGCTGCCGGGGGCTTTGAATTCTTGTCCGTTGCTATCGACAAGTTTACAAAGTGGCCGAAAGTAGCTGTCGTGAGAAAGGTGACTGCTCAGTCAGCTATCAAGTTCTTGAAAGAATTGGTGAGCCATTTTGGAGTCCCAGCAAGGATCATTACCGACAACAGCATCCAGTTCACGAGCCGCGCCTTCATGCAATATGTTCATGCCCTCGGAAGTAAGATCTCATTTGCCTCTGTCACGCATCCCAGAGCAATGGGAAAGCTAAGAGGGCGAACGCTGAAGTGCTTCGAGGACTCAAGACAAGAATCTTTGATACGCTGCAGATGCATGGCAGGCGGTGGATCAATGAGCTGTCGGTAGTTCTCTGGTCCCTCAGAACGACACCAAATCGAGCTACCGGGCAGACTCCCTTCTCCCTAGTCTATGGGGCAGAAGCAGTTATCCCCACAGAACTCATTTACGGGTCACCTCGAGTGCTTTCCTACAATGAAGCAGTGCAAGATCAGCACCGGCGTGATGATGCTGTGCTACTCGAGGAGAACCGTCACCGGGCTGCTACATGTGCTGCACGCTATCAGCAAGCCATGCATCGCTATCACAGCCGCAGGGTTCATGCCCGGTGTTTTGAGGAAGGCGAACTTGTCCTTAGGCGCGTTCAGTCTGCCAAGGGTACAAACAAGTTGATGCCAAAGTGGGAAGGCCCTTACCAGGTAGTTTGAGTCACCAGACCTGGCGCAGTCCATCTTGAGACCAGAAATGGCATTCAATTGCAGAACTCATGGAATATTGAGCATCTCCGTAAGTTCTACCTGTAGGACGCGGCTGTCGGGCCCTGCTCGGCAGCCACCCTTTTGTACAGGCATTGCCTCAGTTGCATGTAACCCCTTGTACAAAGCCAGGCGCAGACCCTGAGCAGCAGAGAAATAAATGAAGTGCTGGGGGGGCGACAGAGTTGCATGCATGCATAAGCATTTCATGAAGCATTGCACATGCATATAGATAAGGTCACATCTTGCATCATTCCCATCTGCATAAGGCTGCAGGTTCCTGCCGTGAGCTTGGCCTCTACAGGGAGTTGGGAAGATGAACCAGCACTACGATCTCCAGCAAGCCAAACAGATAAGTTCTACCTCTTGTCCATAAGTGTTCTGTAAGCTGAAACTTGTGCATCAGAAAACCTCGCCGCTCTTTGAAACTCAGGTGCTCCCATCCCTGGACTCGAACGTTGCTTCAGCCGGGATGGTCGCAGCGACCTTTGGTGAAAAGAGATTGGCATGTCATATTCACATGTATAATGTGTAAGCTAAGGAGATGCAATTTAACAAATTAGGAGCAATACAAGCTAGGCACCATATGCAACATGCAACCAGATATCACACTGCCATATTAGAGCAAACACCTGGGGTTGTGGAGTAGGGGAGATGAGATTTGGAACTTGCACTGCAGTAGGAGTAGCAGGAGAATCTACAGAGATCATCTGTTTTGGTTGCTCCAGAGGACCACCATCATTCCGTGCCTTCATTGTTTTAGATTTTGCCTTGTCAAGTAAACACACAAGAAAAAGGAATGAAATTCGCACTTCCAAATTCGTTGATGCATGATAATGACGAACACAACTTTTATGTATGTCAACCACATTGTAGGTGGATGGAATATGTACGAAAAACGCTAAGCAGAAGGCATTTCAACAAATTGGAAGCAATGCAATCTAGATACCATATGAAAGATCCAACCAAAATCACTCTACCAAGTTAGATGTGTCTCATTATAAGTGGCACTTCAACAAATTAGAGGCAATACATGTTTGAAATGATATGCAAGATGCAACCAATATTATACTGTCAACTTGAAGGTGTCTCGTCAGAAGTGATTGATGAGGGATACACAACAAAAGTAGTTTAATGTACAAACATGGTTAATAGAAAGACGTGGTATGTACCAAAAAAAGGAAGGCATGTCATATTCATTGGTATAATGTGTTAACTAAGCAGATGCAATTTACCCTAATTAGAAGCATTACAAGGTAGACACCATATGCAACATGCAACCACATATCACATTGCCAAGTAAGAGCAAGCACCTGCGATGGTGGTGTAGGGGAATTGTGGTCATCAACTAGAGAGCTACGTTGACTATCTTCATTTAGCCTTGCTGTTTCTTGAGAATCATGTGGGGAGGATGTCACTGCACTCTTTAAACGAGTAGCGCGTCTCACAGTAACCCACTAGGGTGACTGTCTCATCATAAGTGATTGATGAGGGATACAAAAGAGCATTAGTTTGATGTACGAACATGGTTAATAGACATATGTAGTATGTATCAAAAACAGGAAGGCATGTCATTATCAAAGGTATAATATGTAAAGTAAGCAGATGCAATTTAACCAAATTGGAAGCAATACAAGCTAGACACCATATGCAACAGGCAACCACATTTGACAGCGCGAAGTTAAAGCAAGCACCTGGGATGGTTGTGTGTGGCAATTGAGATCATCAACTGCAGAGCTACGTTTACTGTCTCCATCTGCTGACACTACACCCTTTAGAGCGCTGAAAGGCTTAGTGCTTATCTTCGAATTACACTGGAGTGACTTCTGTCTTTTCTTTTTTGTATTCATCAATACTGCGTCAGAGTCTGAAATACCCATGCATAAAAAAACAATAGTGTGAGTATGGGTGAATTGTGTGCACAAGTAGTACAATGTAAAAGTAGCACATAACAGGTCGGTGAGAAATAAATGACGGGAGACATATGATAGCTCTACAACATGCATGGCACACGAAATTACTAGATTCTCGGATTTTGAAATATGAGCACAGGGATGGCTGGGAAATGCAGATGCTCCTCTAGCACACCACAAGGTGTGGTCCTATGAAAATAATAGTCGACTGAAAAAATAGGTCGGTCCACCTTTTCTGCACCGTCCGATGTACAAAGAACGGGCAGATCGCCTTCATCTACCTCCAGCCAGTTAGTGTTGATGATCTTCCTCGAAACACCAGCGACCACCGGCCCAGTCCCCTGCCTCCGCCCTCCCCTCGACCTCACCAAACTGTCGTGCTTGGCACCGCCCCCCGGCCATCCCTTCAAGCCCCTCCGACCTCCAGATCAGGCGCAAGCAGCTCCTGCGCCCCACACCCCTATGATAGACACCGAAGCACCGCTTCCCCGGCGAACAGGTGGACTAGGTGCTCCGCACGCCTAAGCAGGTGCTGCTTCTTTTAATTGCGAATCAACTGACCCTGAATTGAAATCCAGGCGGGCTACTGACCTCTAGCCAAGGTGAAATAGTAAATGGGAGGAAACCTTGTGCATTTAGTATCACGAAGAAGATGCAGTAAGAAGCGCTCAACTAGTTTCTTTCGTGGGATGAATACGGTGTGAGCAGAGACATAAGATTTGCACGAATAAGGGAAGAGGAGTACCTCTTTCTGATGGCAGTGATGTGTCCTCCTTCTGTTTTTCCAACGATCTTCTTGTGGTTCGCTGGAAACGAGAAGTTGTGGAGGACGATGGAGCCTTTGATGAACTCATGGCCAAGTTATTGAGTGTGGTGCGGTGGCCGTCTGTTAGTGGCGGGGAACTAGATCCGAGGCGACAAATGATGGCGTAGACGAAACAGCTCCAGTGCAGTGGATGGTTGCGACAGTGGAGCGGCAGCGGTGAGGCGCAGGACGGCATGGTCGAAGTGGTTCTAGTATGGTGCACGTCGACGTCGGCGTCATGGAGGTAGCTCTGCCTCGGCTTCAGCAGCTAAGTCCTTGAGGGCGTTGCGGTTGTGGTTGTGTTGGACGATGACGACGGGGTACCGGCTCCAGCATGATGGAGGAGGGCGGCGGTGGATTGGGCGCGATGGGGTGGAGGACGGAGGAGGCTGGGGTTTCGCGGCTGGTGGAGAGGGTGTTTTGGCGCCCACAGAGTATGAATGGGGAAACGGAGGGAGGGGAACTAAGGGGGAACAATGTTTTGGTTTGGGACGCGCTTGTTTGAAATTTGGGGAAAGTTACAAACTTTTCCCCCATCTAAAATTTCAGACATATTGCGGGTTGGGGGTAGGACAGTAATCTCAGGTGTCCCAAATGGTGGGCGGGATAGATTTCGGCCAAGCGCATGGGTGTTTAGGTGCCCACGGCGTATGAATGCTTCTCGGAGGCGGTTGAGATTGGCGTCTTGGTGAAGTTACAAACCTGCCCCGGTTTAGACCTTTGGACATCGGGTCGATAGGCTACACGGGCCTGAGTCAGGACAGTAATTTCCTACCACCAAACATTGGTCTCACGCGGTTTAGGGTGATCAGAGGCTTATTTGGCGCTTCGTTCAATATTTGGGAGCGGAAGCATTAACGTTTTCGGTTCTCTTGAATTGAACTTTCAGGATTTGTCAAACTTCACAAATCTTGACTCTTGAAAATCCTAAAACTACGATTATTTTAGAATGGAGGGGATACATTTGAATATACATTGTACACGAGTATATATTAAAAAATATGCAACTTACCTCAGTTCATGCATGGTTCCAGATATAATCTCCTTGGTTGCAAAAAAAAAGTTAGACATGCATATGAATATATAGCATGTTCAAACGCACAACAAAGATTGATGCCCCCTTTTAGATCTGATTTACAAATGCGATTATCGCGGATTCAAATAGATGAATGCACTTCCTATGAATTCGAATCTTTGAAACCCCCTTTATGTTGAATTCAACATGTATTATATTTCGTAGCTAGCAATTTGGAATGTATCCATGTAAGTGACAAATGTATAAAGTGCTTCACACTAACAACATGGAGTGCACTAATTAATGTTTATTTATGAATTGCAAAAGCAATGCATTGTCTGGATTTCAAACCACTCTCACTCTATGGATCGATAATACGAAGTAAACACATGCACATGCTAGAATTCAGTAGAGTATGGGTGTCTGATAGACCGATGTTCGTTCATACGCAAATTGCAAAATTCATGATCTCATCCAAAAATAATAGTGCCATTTATATTTTAATTTAATGTGTAGAACCGCCTTTTACTCATAGATGCACTATGCCTCGGCCTGTTCTCACACACGCGCTATATATCTCTCTATCTAACGCATAAGTGCACACACTTTATATACATCGGCATTTCTCTCTCACACATGCTCACATTCTCTCCTGGGGTGACGGGGTGTCTCACGCACACAGTCTCTATATACCTCCCTCTCTCTTTCTGACTACTATGTACCACTCTTTTCAGTAATCTCAGTTGGAAAACACTATTTCTTTCACATGCATATATACACACGCACGGTCTCTACTAGCTCTCTATAGGCACATATATGTGCCTACGTGTCTCCCGCACGCACATTATCTTTAGGCCTCTCTCGCACACATTGCCCCACCTCCCACACACACACCTCTCTCTTAGTAGTTGGCAGATATGATTCCATCAGATCATTCGGTAGGATATCCCTGACTGTTAGGCTGGATGGTAATACGAGGCAAAGTTTTACCCAAGTCCGGGCCTTTGCAGTTGAGGAAAAAGCCTACTCCTGGTACTGTATATTTGTGATAGGGGTGTGTACAAAGTACACGTGAATACCAGGCATTGTGTGTGTGTATACTATCGACGAACTAGCCCCTGGGCTTCTATAACATACTCAGGGCCTTGGGTTACAAATCATATATAGTCGGCTTATCATCAGTGGGGATAGAGTCCTCCACGACTCTGGTAGCTTCATCTTGTACGCCGACTCCTCCACATGGGTCTTCGTATAATGCGTCTCGTTCCAACCTATGTGGCGCAGGATGGAACAGACCCATGAGTCCTCACGTTGACCCACCACAACTAGAAATGATGTGCCCACCACACCCCACACGCAAATCGGCCACTAAGAAAATAAGCATATACAATAGTACAATGTTATACATGAAAGTTAATTGCATGGTGCATCCAATAATATCTGTTATGCATTGTGAATGTTTGTATTTTCTCCTAAAATGTTAGTCATGGGAAAGAGAAACGAAGGGCATATCTCTCCTTGTCTCCACCGGACACCCCCTCTTTCTACACCACTTTCACGTACACACACAAACTATCTCTCGGCCCTCTAGAAGTGTGCATGCCCCTGACACATTCATGCGTGACGGTCACTGTATTTCAAGCGAAAGCCCTATACGGTCACTGGACTTCAGAATATGCTCATTACGGTCAATGTATACATTCTCATGGTGAACATACAATATCTAGCTCAGGATACATCTCGGTATTTTGTTGATGACACTGATGGACATTGTATTTGATGCGTGCTCTGTATTTTGTTGACGACACTTACGGTCATTGCATTTGAAGCGAAAGCATGATATGGTCACTGGACTTCAGAATAATCTCATCACGGTCACCATATACATTTTGTGGTGCTAACCAACTTGTGGTTGGATGGTTAGGAGGACAGTGGTTTCCCCAGCCCACCAGGGTTAAAGTCCTAGTGCTCGCATTTATCCTAGATTAATTTCAGTATTTTTCGGTGATGTGCGTTCCGTGGGAGGAGACGTTCCCCTCGACTACGAGGCACCTATGGCGACTTCGTAAAATCTCAAGATCATATGCTGGCTCACTCTCTCGAAGGTGCTCATAGGGGTAGGGTCTGCGTGTGTGCGCTTATAGCGGTGGGTGTTTGCGTGTATATATGAGCGCTTGCATCTGTACCATTTAAAAAATATACATGTCATGATTATACGGTCACTGGCTCACCCGTACAACTCCGTATTTTGTTGATGACACAATAAATTTACCAGTCAAATGTTCCACGTGGCGCAACTAGTGCTGCACCATCAGCGCGCGTAACCACGGGGCCCACATGTCAGCGTGTATATGAAAGAAAGAAATGGTAGTTTGAGTCTGTACTGGGTTAATAAAATACATTTTACGGTGATCATATGGTCACTGGCTCACCATACAACTCTGTAATTTGTTGATGACACGATTAATTGACTAGTCAAACGGTCCACATTCAGCAGAGCACATTACCTTAGGGCCCACCTGTCAGCGCATATATGAAAGACAGAAATGGTAATAAATTAGTGGTCGGTGGGGATTCGAAGCCCCCCCCCCCCCCCCCCCCCCCCCCCCCCCCCCCCCCCCCCCCCCCCCCCCCCCCCCCCCCCCCCCCCCCCCCCCCCCCCCCCCCCCCCCCCCCCCCCCCCCCCCCCCCCCCCCCCCCCCCCCCCCCCCCCCCCCCCCCCCCCCCCCCCCCCCCCCCCCCCCCCCCCCCCCCCCCCCCCCCCCCCCCCCCCCCCCCCCCCCCCCCCCCCCCCCCCCCCCCCCCCCCCCCCCCCCCCCCCCCCCCCCCCCCCCCCCCCCCCCCCCCCCCCCCCCCCCCCCCCCCCCCCCCCCCCCCCCCCCCCCCCCCCCCCCCCCCCCCCCCCCCCCCCCCCCCCCCCCCCCCCCCCCCCCCCCGGCAAAAGGTACAGCCACGAGCAATGCAGAGCTAAACTTCTTCAGTACCATCGGTGTTATCCAACCTTATGGTAAGAGTAAATATAGATCTTATGTGTAGAAAATGGAGGGCAAAGGAAAATAAGCTGCAGAGTGATGGTACATGAACAACTACCTGTCAATATAATTACACTGATAAAGGACAGCAGGTACTTACAAGAACAATGCAGAGCTAAAAAAATTCATTGGCATTGGATATATTCTACACTAATGTAACCATTCATACAGATCAGATAATTTGGAGCGAACAATTGATAAGCAAGCTATCATGCATACTGCTGTCACATAATGAACCAGGTATGTATGCAAGTACAGTGATACAGGACAACAGGTACTAACAATAGCAAAGCAGCGGGCAGCATATTTGCGATATCCTGTCGTTCTTTTCAAACCGGAATTCTTTTTCGAGCAGATTTCCTGCAAAAAAGATCTGTAAAGCACATGCAGAAAAGTAGAAGTTCAAATTGTCATGCGATATCATAGACAGTACCTCATCCTCGGAACGAGACCAGTGCATAACAAGGTTTTCCATTCAATGTCTTCTAAATTTAGCACAGGAGACTTCACCAGAAATTCGTTTATAGACTTGCCATCAAAGTGTGATTTCCTCAGGTAACACCAATACTGCTGCAATGCTTCCTTGAAAAGCGCAAGCAAGCTTTGCTCGTCATGACTATCCAGATTGACCCTCGCCTACTTACAACAATATAATGTAAATCATTGATGTGTTCAATCAGCAGAAAACACGAAAATAATCACCATGAATAATAGCACTTGCACGTAAGTGGGACAGGAAGATGTGAAAATGGTGTTTGTCTTCACTATAATCTTCCCATGATGGGAATATATGCACGTAGTCCCTAATAACATTGAAAGCATTGTCTTTTAAACTAGGAATAACTGGAATGGGGTTCCAATCTGCAGGAATTGGCCATCTCTGCAGTTGGGATAGGTCTTCGGCCGGTGGACTTGCTGTACTTTTTGCTGGAGTGGGATTTTTCTGTGGTACGGCTAGTGCTATGGCAACTGAAATCGGCATACCTTTTGCTGGAGTGCAGGTCCTGTGTGGTGCGGCTAGTGGTGTGGCCAGTGAAGTATGGGTACAATCTGCTGGAGTCGGTCCTACGTTTTGTGTCACTGGTTGTACAGCCAATATAAGTGGGGTGCTGTCTGATTTCTCCGGCACAACCACGTTTTTCAAGGACTTTGCTGGTGCTCCTTCAGGTTCGGCAATCACCCTCTTCCTTTTTGATGTCTGATGCACAAGAACAGCATTTGAGTGAAAAAACATGGTATGATGACAGATGGAATATGTATTGATAATGGATGGGCATGGCATCTCGACATATATGATGAGTAAAGTAAGCAGATGGCGGTGCACCAAAGTAGAAGAAATGCAAGACAACATATGCAAGATACGCGCAATCAATAAAACCCCCCCCCCCCCCCCCCCCCCCCCCCCCCCCCCCCCCCCCCCCCCCCCCCCCCCCCCCCCCCCAGTAGCCCCTGAGACTCAGGTCGATTCATAAAATCAGCCTGAGGATCAATTCCTAGCTCGGCAGCATACTTAGGAATAGAAACGCGGTGTGCAAAGTCCTCGAGACTCGAGTTGGGTGCGGCCGACCAACCTGAGGATAATAATCTCCTCGAAAACTATATTGCACTTTAAATTTTCTGCATTGGATTATCAATGCAGTAGCCCCCGAGACACTGGTCGGGTGGCAACACCAGATCAGGGGATCGATGTACCCCTTTAATATTTGTAAATAATAAGCACGAAGCCTAGTAGCCCCCAAGCCTTAATGTGGGCACGGGTGGCCGAATTAAGGATCGATATCCAAAGTAAAATCACAAATTATGTGTAATGATTCTATGTATCCAAATACTTTACATCATCAATGCTCGGATCCGCATTGTACAAAACTTTGTTGACCGACCATCGGCTTCCACCTCCTTGGCCAGTAGCCGAGGAGTGTTTGTCCTACTTTATAAAGCCTTTACAAGGGCAAAGATTTACGACAAACAAGGCAATCCGGCCATACGGTTTTATAAACAAAGGTACGCAGAGAGATATGTTGTATTACTGTTTAATGTAAGAAACATCTTCCAAAGAAAATAGTCCCGCTGTCGGTTTCTTTCTTTGGGTTGTCATGCCAACCATGATCATGAAACCTCACCTCCGATCAATGCAGGAGAAAAATATTGAGGATTTAGTTCGGGGAAAGTTCCCGAATTCTATGGTATTAATGAACCAAAAAATTTCACTTCCGTCGTTGCCGACCCATGTGATACTTTAAGATTGCTAGCTTTTCGGCTTCACCCAGTCTGAGGTACTAACTCGGATGACCCGGCAGTAACAATCATAGAGGTGCTCCCTTTACCGCCTAGCCGAACAATCGGGAACGTAGGGGTAAGCACAGGAGCCAGGCAACCCAGCTTGGCCAAAATCTTAAGTCAAATTGATGCATATTTATGGCTTTATAACAATGTTTACGGAAGGCGGCCCTTGTATATGAAATACAAATGCCGATGATATGTTTATTTTGACTCCGTTGTGACCGTTTATCAGTTGAAAGTGGCCCATCGTCGGCTTCTACCCCTTTGTAGATACTACGCAGGGTGTTTCCGCAATAACAAGACAACCCTTAGCCGACGTCTCGGTGCCCGAAGGCGGTTGTGTTAGTGGAAACGAGGCAATCAGATATGCGGGCTTTATAACTTTCACTTAGTCATAGGAGCTTAAAGTTGGGAGGCCAATTACTAGCCCCCGGTTAGTGTTCGGCGACAGCCTAGGTCAAGTCGTAAACACTTCGGCCAATGTTATGAACGGCCCGTCATTTAACACAGTCATCGGATCGCTGACCAGTTTGCGCTTATTGTGACAGTCAATTTTCGGCTTTCTCCACTGAGGTGCTTAACCATGCGAGCTGGAAGCACAATCGCAGTGGTTCTCCTTTTGCACAGGAGCCGGGCAACCCAACTATTGACCGAAGACACAATTCAAAACCAATGCATATATAGCAATATCCGAGAATGTTTTTGCCGAATCTCTAAAGGTGTCCGGCGTTGCACTGCGAGACTTATGCTGGAAACACACAAATTGTTTAAAAGTGCCATAGGCTTGGAAAACCAAAAAACCTCAGGGAAAACTTGACGTCCGAACTAGATCAAGTGTTCGGTGCCAATCCAAAAAATTGGTCTTAGAGAAAAAAAGTGCTTCTGTCGTGCTTTAACATGACGCGTCCTATCTCAAGACTTCAAGCGGGTCAGCCTTCGGCTTCAACCTCCCTATCCCAAAGGCGGGGTGTTTCTCGTTAGGCCAGTTTAGCGAACTAAAACTCGAGCGGCTTGAGAGAGAAATCAGTCTACCCGGCTATTGGCCACACACTCGCGTCGAAAAAGGAGTGATAGAAAAAGACTTTGCAGCGACTGAGAAGAAAAATTTATTGTAAAACGGCTCATGCAAATTTAAGAGCCCCCAAGTGACTTGGGTAAAAGAATTTTATGTATAATGATTGTATGTACCGAAGTACTTATATCATATCTGTGTTCACCCGAACTTTATACATGTCTTAACCGACCGTCGGCTTCTCCCTCTTCGGTCAAGGGCCGAAAAGTGTTATGTACTCCACCTGTCGAGAATATCGACAGTGTTTTCGATAACCAGGCAATCAAGCCATAAGGCTGTAACAGACAAAGCGTGCTCAGGGAACTTATGCTATATTACTGACGAAGTGTAAGAAGCATCTTTGAAGAAAATAGTACCCCCACTGACACCTTTCTTCGGTGCTCGTTGTTACTATGAGACTTGTGCAATAGATTTTTTGTACTCATGAGTTCTGTTGTGTGCCGACCATAATTGAAAACAATAAGAGCGCTAGCTTTCGGCTTCACCCAGTCTGAGGTCCGGCTCGGATGACCCGATCATGACAATCGCAGAGGTGCTCCCTTTACTCCCTAGCCGAACAATCGGGAACGTACCCCCCCCCCCCCCCCCCCCCCCCCCCCCCCCCCCCCCCCCCCCCCCCCCCCCCCCCCCCCCCCCCCCCCCCCCCCCCCCCCCCCCCCCCCCCCCCCCCCCCCCCCCCCCCCCCCCCCCCCCCCCCCCCCCCCCCCCCCCCCCCCCCCCCCCCCCCCCCCCCCCCCCCCCCCCCCCCCCCCCCCCCCCGGCCGTCTTGTTCCATGCGCAGAGATAGATTTTCTTTATGTTGTTGTTTTTAGGGATCTTTTGCTGTGTAAAAAAATATATTGTTATGCAAGTCGCCTGACTTTCATCAGTTGGGTCAGTCTACCATTTCAGGCGGTTGGATGAACATCCTACGTCTCCTAACCCTTCTTCCTCAACTCATCTTCTTCCCCAATAGACCACCGCACTGTCACACCCTAGCTAGTTCATGCATTAGAGTGATTGCATCATGTTAATTTTCCCAGAAAGATGAAATGGGGATGACAGAACCCCCAACACCCCCCTCGAACAACTAGGGTTTACTAAAAAGTTTTTCAATGAACCTGAAATGCCCTTCTAAAAAGTCCACTGTCACATCCCTAGCTTTACCCTGGCCATGGACTAGCTTGGTTGCTGCATCATGTTTAAATTCAAATGAAATTTGAAATGGGGATTGCCTAAACCCTAGTACCAAATGGAAATCAAATAGGTTCAACCCAAAAATATTTTCAGTGATCCAAATGGCTTCCAAAAATGTTCATCATTTCTGGAAAATGCTTGAAACCATAACCAGAGGGTTGCACATTTTTTCCATGACATATTTGGTCACTGAATAAAATCATATGTACTTTGCTTTTGGGCATTTAAATGCTAGTAAATATCTTAAATGCCCAAATAATTCTAAAAATAAGTGTGGGCTGTTGGAAATAATCTAAACAGAGCCCCTGATTATTTTCTGGATTTTTAGAGATGCCTAAGTATTTTTAATAAAGCCTCACAGTTACAGAAAAATAGAAAACAGTAATTAAAATAAAAGACACAGAGAGAGAGGGTCACCTGGGCCACTTACCTGGCGGCCCATCTGCACTGGCCCAGCTGACTGGCGCTGCCAGTCGTCGTCTCCACCGCGCCAGAGGGCACCGAGCGTGTGCTCGCCGTGTGCACACACGCGCCCGTGCCACCTCCTGCCTGCTAGCTTGCGTGGCGCCGCGGACAGACCCGCGAGAGCCGTCTGGATCGCTCCGACGCCCCGCCACTCTCTCCCCCGTCCTCACCCTCTCCCCTGGATCTCTCTCTCTCGCGCCCGACAGCTGCCGTCGCCGCCGTCCACCAATCGCTCGGCCACAGGGCCTCCCTCGCTCCCCCAACTAGCCCACCAGCTCCGCCACTCCATCCTCACCCTCCCCGCCATCTCACGCGACCGGAGAAGCCCCGAAGCGCCGCCCCGCCGTTCTTCCCCTCTTCGGACCCGCCGGTCGCCGTCGACGAATTCGTCGGCTCCGGGCCGTCCCCGACCTCGCCGAGCATCCCATCGCCATCGCTGTGAGCCCCCGCACCGAACCCCCCTCTCCCTGATGC
>JAAAWM010010746.1:0-50186 GCA_036873465.1 Thinopyrum obtusiflorum | reverse complement strand
TCCGGATCTGAGAAGGATTTGAGAGGGGGAGAGAGGAGGGCAGAGGGGAGGCACTGAGCTTCGGGTTTGTGTGGGGGGTGGGGGTGTGTGGGGTGGGGATGGGTGGGAGGGGGGTGGGTGCAGCCTAAGAGATGTCCATATGTGCAGCGCCTAAGGTATAGGCGCTGCACATTAAAAGTGTGGCGCCTAGCCCATGGGCGCTACACTGCTGGAAAATCTACTGGAAGTGTTCTGTTGTTCTCTGGACTGGCATGTCCAGGTGTGCAGCGCCTAAGGGCTAGGAGTCACACTACACAGTGCAGCGCCTCTCCCTTAGGCGCTGCACTTCTGGACATGCCAGTCCAGAGAGTAACAGAGCACTTCCAGTAGCTTTTCCACCCCAAAAATCGCTAAGTCAGGGTGCAGCGCCTATGGCAGAGGCGCTGCACTGTGTAGTGTGACGCCTAGCCCTTAGGCGTTGCACACCTGGACATGCCAGTCCAGAGAACAACAGAACACTTCCAGTAGCTTTTCCAGCCCAAAAATCGCTAAGTCAGGGTGCAGCGCCCAGCTGGGCGCTGCACTATCTGCTGTTTTCAAATACCAAGTGTTGTTTATGTTTTGTGGTTCACATAGATGTCACATAATCATAAGTGATATCACATATAGTTGTCCAAAACACAGAAAGAAGACATAGCACATAGAGTAGTCCAAATCACATAGTCATACACACATAAAGGAGTTATAGCACATAGATTCGTCCAAAACACATTTAGGACTCATAGCACATAGTACCACACATTTTGGTTCACAAGGTCACATAGTAGCACACATTTTAGCACACATTTTGCGTCGAGCAAGGTCCTCTCTTCTTCTTCTTCCGGCTCCCACCACCCCGGCATCTCACCTCCTCCCTCCGTGTCCTCCACCCCCTTCATTGTTGCCATACCTACGAAAATGGCAACTTAATAGTTAGTCACACTATGCAAAATGACAATGACAACATAAATAACAAGATAATAGTAAGTCACATACGGCAATGGTCCATTGAGCCAAGAAAACATTCCTCCACTACGACCACCGCCAAGGCCAAGATCACCACCACGGCCATAGCCACCACCAAGGCCTAGGCCATCACCACGGCCTCTACCACCACCGCGGCCTCTACCACCACCACGGCCTAGACCACCACCACGGCCTCTACCACGACCACCACCACCACGGCCTCTACCACCATCACCACGGCCTCTACCCACACCACGGCCAAGTCCGTCACCACGGCCTCTACCACCATCACCATGGCCAAGTCCATCACCACGGCCTCTACCAGCACCACGGCCAAGACCGTCACCACGGCCTGTACCACCACCACGGCCTCTTCTAAGACCTAGTTGACTCCCTCTTTGTTGCCTAGTTCCTCGTTGGCTTGGTTGATTTGATTGGTTTGGCACTTGGTCACTTGTTTGACTTGGTTGGCTACCATTTGCTTGGCTTGTGCTGGCATCATTTTTCTTTGATCTCTTTCTTGGTTTGGTACAAGTTCTTGTGTTGTGTTCCCCACCATTGCAATCCCCACAACGGGAGTGCTCACGAGGCTCTTGGAATTGGCCGGTGCCAGTTTCCCGACCGCCACCATGGCCCCATCCGTCCATGTCACCTCTAAGATGCTTTGTCTGATGTCTTCCCCGTCTAACGACCTTCAATTCCAGGTCCGGCCATAGTTGAACTCCATGATACTCTGGCCATTATGATTGGTCCAAGTATGGTTGAAACCGGGGAGCCCATGTATTCTTGACAGTCATGATTGAGAACTCGGACTCCCGCACGGTAAGAGGGTGATTGACGTCCACATTCCTAACACGGGATGTGTTTAACAAGTGCGAGCATGGGAGATGAAGCAACGATGGCCTCATGCAACTGCAATCACACCGTGTTAGGGAGACCTTGAAAGCCCGGCCTCCGTGTTGGTGGCCATCGTTTGTGGTTCCTCCAGGCTCTTTCACTTCATACTTCCACTCGTTGTCGTCATATAGAACAACTTCTTGGGAGTCTGCCTTTCGTGATTGAAATTCCAACCATTCTTCAACCTTTGGTGGGAAATTATACTTGTGCTTTTCCTTGTTGTCACCAGCAATATGCTTATCCGTCTCCATTGAGTACTTTGAAAAGTACGCATTCATCTTGTCAAATGTGTATTGAACTATTGCCGTCACGGGTAATGCACGTACACCCTTGAGCACCTTATTGAAGCATTCTGCCATGTTGCTTGTCATTTGACCGTACCTCCGGCCATCTTCATCGAAAGCACGTGCCCACATATTCCTTTTGACAATGTTCTTATTGAGAAATTCAAGACCACCGGGGTCAAGTTTCTTGTGTCTGAGCAATGCATTGAACAATGTGGCAAACCGCTTGTCGGAGAAAGCGAGACAACAATCTTGAAGATCATCGGCCAACTCCTTGATACCACATGACCTATAGAAGTTTGCACAAAAGTGCCTCATGCACCATCGATGGTGCAACTTTGTATGTCAACCACCACCGCATTTAGAATTCCCGGATGGCGATCCGATATGACACAAATTTCCCTTTCAGCCGGTAATACCCTTGTTCTCAATTGACGCAAGAACCACTCCCAGTTATCATTGTTCTCCACCTCAACCAAAGCGAAAGCCAAAGGCAACACCCGGTTATTGGCATCACTTGCTATTGCAACCAATAAAGTGCCCTTGTATTGTCCGGTCAAGAACGTGCCATCAATGGCGATGACGGGCCGACAATGCTCAAAAGCCCTCACGCATTGCTCAAAGGCCCAAAATGCACGGCCAAATACTCGGACGGTCCTCCCGTTGTGAATCAATGTTTGGTGCCCATGAGGCTCAACCACGTGAACCATGCCTGGGTTTGTGGCGGCCATAGCTAACAACAACTTAGGGAGTCGGTTGTATGCTTCCTCCCAATTGCCATACAACATCTTGAATGCGGCTTGCTTCGCCTTCCATGCCTTTCCGTACTTCACCTTGTAATGAAAAATGGCTTTCACAAGGTCAATGACACTCTTGATGCTCATTGTTGGAAGTGTGGATATTTGGTTGGATAACCTGTAAGCAATGAACTCGGACGTGAGTTGTCTATGTTGTTGGTACACAAGCTCGCCATCCGCATTCTTGTGTCGGCACATGTGACTTGGTGTACAACTCACTATGCGCCAAGTGGGACCTCCTTTCCATGGCCTTGCACGCACAATCCATGGACATCTTGGCACTTCACATTTAACTGTGTAACGCACATTGACATTCGAGTTGGCCACTTTATGTGGACGATAATACGTAACCGAGTAGTTGTCGAGCCACATCTTCAATTCCAGGAAGGATTCAAACTCACAACCGGGATATATCCCGTTCTTGCCGTCTTCCAAATCACGGTGAGAACTTGGCCTAGCTCCAAGAGATATACATTTGCCACCATCTACAACAGCTTCATCCGCGAGACTAAGATCCTTGAACAATGGTGTCTTGTGATCCCGCCCGAATACCTTCTTAAATGCTTGGGCCTCCTTGGGCGTGAACCCCTCCTCATCAACTTCTTCATCGGGACCATCATCATCGGAGTCCGATGCATATGCACGAGAAAAAGGGATGGATTGGTCCATTGTCTCTTACACATGATATTGCTCGAGATCACCCACATTGTTGTCATGGAGATCAACTTCGTTGTCATCCTCCTCGTACTCATAATTGTCCTCTTCAAAAGCTTCATTTTGGTTGTTTGAAACCGGGCTCAATGTTGGCCAAACTTGTTGCATCAAATGAGGTTCACTAACTTGATCTTGGTTCATGGGTGGGGGAGTACTAGCAACCAACGGGGAGGGGTTCCGGTTCAAATCCAAATGCAAACTAGACTCAACCTTCTTGGAGGCAAATAACTCAAGAGCCTTGTCTAGAGATTCCGCAACTGTCTCCTTGTATGCAACCCAACGTTGCTCCGAGTTAACACGCATTGTCTTCCAGCGGATGTGCATTCCAAAACCAACATTATGCCTTCCCTCGAACTCAACAACGTCACTTGGGTCCATCCAATTCAAATTCTTCCTCACTTGTTCCAAGACATCCGCATAGCTAGGACTACTCTCAAACACCATGTCAAGCTCATCCGGGTCCGGCTCAACATTGCCTTTCAAAAAGGCCTCTTTATCCACATGATGAACATAAACACATGTTCTTCCCATCCCTACAATAATAAAAAACACACATATATCAAGTAAGTACTTAACAAAATATTTGCACAAAATACATAAGCCCTAACATATATATGAAACAATAACCCTAACCCCCACTTAACAATAACCACAACCCTAACCATAGCATAACCCTAACACCAACATCAAACACACATAACCCTAACCCTAGCATAATATGAAGCCTAACCATACCAAATTACCAAAGAAACATAACATGATTCAACACAAATTTCCAAATCCAAGCCAAAACTAGGGTTTCCCCAAACTAGCAAGATTTGATCAAATGTGACAATTCCTATGGATGAAAACGAGGGGATCGGAGGAGATTACCTTAAGGGAGGGGTTAGCTTTGAAATCCATGGTCAAATACTCCGGATTTGCAAGATTTGAGAAGGATTTGAGAGGGGGGAAGAGAGGAGGGCCACAAGGCTAAGGGTTTGGGTGGGGTGGGGGTGTGTGGGGTGGGGGTGGGACGGGAGAGAGGGTGGGGCCAGCCTAAGTGACACATAGACTGTGCAGCGCCTAATAAACGGGCGCTGCACATTACAAGTGTGACGCCTAAGCGCTAGGCGCTGCACATTACAAGTGTGGCGCCTATGCGTTGGGCGCTGCACGGCTGGCTGTGGGGCCGCCCCTGGCCCCGGGCTGCCACGCTGGCCGGGCATGCGACGCCTAAGAGAACGGCGCTGCATAGTGCAATGCAGCGCCCGTCTGTTAGGCGCCACACAAAACGGTCTGTTATGTGAAAAAAATTCGAGACCAGGTCAGATCGTGATTTGATTTCGTCCTCAGGTCAAATATGTGATTTCTGCCTCTCTGTCGCCCCTGACCCTTGTCACGACTCCCAAACCATCAACCCTGCCAACCCTCGCCACAGTACCTACAAGGATGCTTTGCTTTCTACGAGCAAGTACAATAGGATGATGTAGGCGGGCTGCAAGGCTTTAAATATTATATTTTGAATGAGTTGGAGAAGAGAGAGGAGGAGAGAGAAGGGAAGCGGGCTACCGATTAACAGCCGGCTGCAGCACGTGCTCCTAGGCAGGTTGTGAGAGAGGGAGGTGGGCCATGTATCAAGAAAGTAGTACATATTTATATGCAACCTTTGTACTTGCCGGCTATAAAGTTGGCTATAGATGATGTGGTAAGAACATATAGCCAGCAGCTGGCTATACTATTAACCATGCTCTACTAGCCTTGCGTTCCCGGGGTCATTAACCCCTCGCAATCCGCCCCTAAGCCACGGCTCCGCTACGGTAAACCAAAGGATTTGCACCGCCGCTGCCTACGTTACCTCTCATATAGCCATCGCAGGAGTGACTGCAGAGACCCGGCTGTGTGTTGGCTTTGCCGCGTGGTTGGCCACCTCAGCTACCAATGCCGCTCCCGCGTTTATGGCCCTAGCCCTAGTCCCGGGGTTATAAATACCCGGCCCGCGGAGCACCGTCCCATTTCATCTCCACCATCTCCAGCCTGCTCTCTCGCCATTGTCCCTTACTGCCCTAGTTTCCCAAGCCCTCTCTCTCCTCCTACCTCCACCATGGAGCCCGTCGTCCGCGGCCGCCCTACTTCGCTGGATGTCCACTATCCTATGGTCTTCGACCAGAACGCCCGCTTCATGTGGGGGAGCACATGATCAGGATCTTCCCCCACAACGAGGGAGACAATGCTTTCTCCTTCTCCTTCCATCACGTCGTCAACCTGTCCCTGGAGAAGCTGCCACTAGAGCTATGGAATAGGCGGGGCGTGGCGGCGAGTGTCGCGGGCTTCGCCAGCCTGCTTTGGGTGGAGCACGCTAGCCTATACGGCAGCGAGTTCTCCTACATTTTTGTGCTCATCAAGGTGGGAGGCCCTACAGCACATTCCGCACCACCTCTCCTTCCACTGCGCGGGCGGGGCAGGGATCTACGCCGACGTCCTCATCAATGAGATTTGGGACGTCGCCCGCTTGTTCGGTGCTCCGACGGCTCCTCCTCGGCCGTCCGGCAGGCATGGCGGGGGCTCCGGCGGTTCCCACCCTCGCAATCTGCCGCGCCAGGGGCATGCCCACCCACGCGTGCCTCGTGTAGCGCATGGCCACCCAGAGGGCGTCTCAGACATGGCTGGGCGCGCTCTCAGAGCCTATCTGCATCCGCACATCGCCGCCCAAGCTCATCAAAGGAGCTGCCTTCTCCCTCCCGACGGCGGAGCAGATCGCCCACGGGGATGAAGAAAGGCTCTTTCTCCGCTCGGTGCTGCTCGCGGCGGACGTGCACAAGCCGCGCGTCCTGGTCTCCTTCAACCCGGAGGGGATGCAGATCCCCTTCAAGTTGTCGCTTAGCAACTGCCGGACGGTTGTTGGAGAAATCCATGTGCGTTCGGTGGCGCTCGATGACGGCTTCTTCCCCTGTTACCTGTGGTGGAGTGCGAGCACCGCAGCGACTATTTGTCGCATTCAGCGAGACCTACGATTTGTCTCGCTAAAGCATTAAGAGATATCGGGCCGGCCCAGTCACTCGCTATAGTTAAAAAAAATAGAGAATGAAAAGGGGGAGGTACGGGGATCGAAACCCTGGTCTACTATGTAATAGGTAATATGTTGCGCTGCTAGCCACCACGACCGTGTCCAGTTGGTGTTCTGCTCTAGGAGCAAGACGTACTTGATGCGGCTTGAGGCGGGGTTTCACTGGTGCTCCTGGTTTCTTTTTCGTTTTTCTGTTCTTTTCTTTTTTATTCTCCATTTTTATATACATGTTAAACATTTCTCCATTTTGTTTCATTTTTTGTTTTTCCTTTGTGTCTTTTGTTTTTCATTCTACATTTTTATATACATGTTAAACATTTATCCAAATACTTATTCAATATTTTTGAAATACCTATTCAACATTTTAAAATACTTGTTCAACATTTTTTATATAGATGATCAACGTTTTTTTCAAATACTTGTTCAACATTTTTTCAAATAATTTGTTCAACATTTTTCAAATACTTGTTCTACATTTGTCAAATACTTGTTCAACATTTTTTAAATAATTGTTCAACATTTTTTTATACATGATCAACATTTTTTCAAATACTTTGTTCAACATATTTTCAAATATTTGTTCTATATTTTTTCAAATACTTGTTCAACATTTTCCAAATACTCGTTTAACATTTTTAAATACTTGTTCAACATTTTTTATATACCCGTTCAACATTTTTAGTACTTATTCAATATTTCTCAAATACGTGTTCAATATTTTTAGTACTTATTTAACATTTTTAAAAACTTGTTCAACATTTTTTAAATTCTTGTTCAATATTTTTTAATCCCTATTCAACATTTTTCAAATGTGTTTTTGGGAGAGTCTTTTTGTAATATATGTATTTAGAATATTTTAAAGTATAAACAAAAGTAAGAAAGAAAGCAAAAAAAGAAAAAAACATGAAAAAAATGAAATAGGAAACAACAGTTGCTTACCTGTGCACGTGGGCCGGCCCATATGCTCGCTGGCTTCAGCGAGTCGGAACACGAGAAATAGCGCTGCCCTGCAAGCACCTGCCCAAGCCCAATGTTCCATCTGGGCTGCTACCCACTGTAGGCCCGTTGCTCTCTCTTGATGGGGGTGAGATTTTCCCTGTCGAAGCCCACTTCCCGGGCCACCCCCACGTGCGGGCCTACCAAGTTCTCACCTCATGGCCCACCTGCTGTAGGAGTTATGCCCTAGAGGCAATAATAAATGTTATTGATTATCTCCCTGTTCATAATTATGTTTATGTTCCATACTATAACTGCTGTGGTTCTCGAGTCTGCAATAACACGAGGCTCGGAGGAAGACTCATATGCACGTCTGGAATAATAAATGATAAAATGTATTCCTAGTCTGGCCTCTAAGACTAGCTCAAGTGTTGCATGATGCTTCTGTTTTCCTGATTATGGGCATGTCTATGCCAGCAACTTTGAGGGCACAATTGTTGGTAGAACACTTGTGTTGAATCGACCCGAATTAATGTTATGCTATGAGATACATTCGTCACAAGTTAATGGTTAAAAACACAGAGATAGTTAATGTTTGCATAATTCCTTAGACCATGAGAGTATCGAGTTTCTTCATGCTTGATTCATGAAGTTTGGGGCTTGTTAAACATCATCCGTAAATGCGTGGCTATTACGGCGGCTTACGGGTTCATGGGAAAGTGTGACAAGGGACTTGATAGCTCAAGATTGGGAATTGCTCCTCCGACGATGGAGAGATATCTCTGGGCCCTTTCGGTGTTACGGTATCCATCATCGTCTGGCCAGACACATTGTGATTTGATCACGGGGATGCCGGAACACGGGAACGAGAAAAGAGAACAATGCCGGTAACGAGGTAACTGGCATTGTGGACAAGTGTTGATCCACGGGGATGCCGATCAATCTCACCTCGGGTATTTGTAACATATCGTGAAGCAACAGGAATAGCACACGGCAACTGGAGGTTCACTCGAATATTCATTCGTGTGGGTATAGGGGTCAATATGGGTGTCCACGGCTCCGATGTTGATATTGATCGGAAAAAGTTCCGGTCATGTCTATACTTCACCGAACCTATAGGGTCACACGCTGAAGGGTCATCTATCTGCTGAATACTAGACAGGGAGTCTGAGAGAAAATCGCCGGAAAAGTTTCGGACGCAACGGAAACATTCCGGAGAGGACACCGGAATAGTTCTGGTATAACTGAAAAGTTATTTCAGGGTATACCATTGAGTCAAATTGGTTTTGGCACATGTCTGGAAATTCTTGGAGGGTGCCAGAATCATTCTGGAAACTTCTGGGATTTTTTCGGAGGAAAAACCGGAAATGTTCCGGAGCTGCCGGAACCGCTTTGTTTGCTTTTCGCAAATGAAAATCACTAATCCGGAATTGTTCTGGAACGCGTTGAAAATTGTTTTAGTGGGTACTGGAAATGTTCTAAGCCCACATAAATATTTTCAGTTCGAACGGACGCTGAAAAATGTTGTCATGAATAGTGAAATCAGCTTTATGATTACGTTATTGGAAAGCCACCTTTTTGGGCTTTTGCTCCAAAATATCTTGGAGATGAGATGGATGGATGTGGCTGAAATTTCAGCCCCTCCACCCCTCCTTCTCCTATAAATAGAGGTGGAGGGGGCTGCCCAAACACTCACTCTTTCTCACATACACATGCCATTACATTTCTGGCTTCTCTCTCCCTGCCAGTGAAATAGTTTCGTAGAGCCGAAAGGCTGTCTGGGTTCCGGTGGGAACTAGTTCTGGACGGCGAAGCCCTGTCGGATAGATGGCACCGTATGTGTGCAACCCCATAGAGAGGTCGTAGTTTCGATCCTTTTTGCCGAGGGGCTGTTTCGAGTGTGCCTCCCGAAGGCCTGTCCAAGTGATTGTCCGAGTTTCGAGGGTCCTTCTGAAGGGCTGTTCGAGTGATCGTTCGAGTTTCGAGGGTCCTCCCGGAGGACTGTCCGACCGCATCCCGGAGTGCTTTTCGAGGGAGTACATTCTCACGGTTGGGAGGTTGTAAATCCTAGCTGCGGGGATCTGCACCGCCGATCGTCATCGACTCTACTTCCGCTGTGCTACGAGTCGGTAACAAAAAGATCAAACCTTGTATGTAGTCTCCATAGTGATCCTGCGCTGTTCGTAGTGCGGAAATTTTTTGTTTTCCGCTGCGTTCCCCTAAGTGGCATCAAGAGCCGTGCTATGCGTAGATGCAAGTTGCGATCTAGAATACATGAGATGTATGGGTGTTGCACAATATAATTAGGTAGTAGATGAGTTCTATTACTGAAAATTATTTATGCGGGTAGCAGATGAAATCTGTTACCCGATGTTCTTGTTGCTTCTCTTGAATTTGCGTAGTCCTGATCTTAACAACATTGTGGAATCTGACAAAGTTCTGGCAATCCGCGATCCTTTCATCCTGCTCCTGAGTATGCTGATTGACAGATCAACGATCTGCTAACAGTTCTTTGGGTTCCACTTTAGTCAAAGAAAGATGGACGTTTCGCAGACTAAAGGGCAATGCAGATATGATCTGCACGGTGGTCATGCGTATGACAAAGTTTAGTATGGGGCTCGAGATTTTATTATCTCGTGTTTCATACACCCCGCATGTTAATCTAGTGACTTGAATAATCATGCTTGATGATGAACGTTGGTAGCTTCGGTTTGTTTCGAAACCTTAGAAGCCACGTAAAATAAAATTTTGCATAAACCGATTAGAGGCATCTAACTTGATTTTGCAGGATGTGCATGTGATGTGGTATAGCAGTACTCATATTAATTTGATTATGTATGAGATGACTATATGATGTAAATTAACATGACCTGTGTGTCATGATTCGGCATGATGGCTGGAGCCATATGATTGTCACTTTAATGACCTATGTGTCAACCTTAAGTAATGCACTTGTTTTATTAGCTATAGAGATAGTAATATTATCTGGTGCATCGACAAGGTGGCGGCAATGTTCGCGAAGGTGAACACCGACGCGAATGCCGAAGACGAAGAAATGAAAGATTTCTCCGTCAGAAAGGGCTATACCATATCATGCTATTATGAATTGCCTGAGATGTTTATCCCTTTGATGCACCCTTCTTGATTGCGCGGTAGTCGCTGTTATTAGGGTGATCTCTCACAAAATTATCAAGTAGTTAGTGTTCTCCCAAGTGTAGCACCGTCACGGCACCTATCTTTTCGGGGTGCGCCGTGTCACACGGGTACGAACAATTAGAGAAGTGTGAGGCAGGTGAGTTGAGACCTCGCAGGAAGATCACTTGGTTGTCTTGACGTTCAGGCATGACTGTCATGAGCTCGGAACACGCGTGTCAAAAGATGAACAAGAATTGCATAGAGATGTGATTGGCAAGTTGGCCTATGATGTCGACTACGCAACCTTTCTTCTTGTAGACGTTGTTGGGCCTCCAAGTGCAGAGTTTTGTAGGACAGTAGCAAATTTCCCTCAAGTGGATGACCTAAGTTTTATCAATCCGTGGGAGGCGTAGGATGAAGATGGTCTCTCTCAAACAACCCTGAAACCAAATAACAAAGAGTCTCTTGTGTCCCCAACACACCCAATACAATGGTAAATTGTATAGGTGCACTAGTTCGGCGAAGAGATGGTGATACAAGTGCAATATGGATAGTAGATATAGGTTTTTGTAATCTGAAAATATAAAAACAGCAAGGTAGCAAGTAACAAAAGTGAGCGAAAACGGTATTGCAATGCTTAGAAACAAGGCCTATGGTTCATACTTTCACTAGCGCAAGTTCTCCCAACAATAATAACATAATTGGATCATATAACAATCCCTCAACGTGCAACAAAGAATCACTCCAAAGTTTCTATCGGAGAACGTAGGACAAAAATGTGCATCAACCCCTATGCATAGATTACCCCAATGTCACCTCGGGAATCCGCGAGTTGAGTGCCAAAACATACATCAAGTGAATCAGTAGAAATCCCATTGTCACCACAGATATCCCATCGCAAGACATACATCAAGTGTTCTCAAATCTAATACTCAATCCAACATAAAGAAACCTCAAAGAGCAAGACTCAATTCATCACAACAAGAGATAGAGAGGGGAGAAACACCATATGATCCAACTATAATAACAAAGCTCGCGGTACATCAAGATCGTGCCAAATCAAGAACACGAGAGAGAGAGATCAAACACATAGCTACTGGTACATACCCTCAGTCCTGAGGGTGAACTACTCCCTGCTCGTCATGGAGACCGCCGGGATGATGAAGATGGCCACCGGTGATGGTTTCCCCCTCCGGCAGGCTGCCGGAACGGGCTCTCGATTGGTTTTTCATGGCTATAGAGGCTTGCGGCGGCGGAACTCCAGATCTAGGTTTATTTCTGAAGGTTTTGGTATTTATAGGAGGTGTTGGCATCGGGGACAAGTCAAGGGGGCCCACGAGGCGACGACAAGGCAAGGGGGCGCGCCCTGGGGGGCGCCCTCCACCCTTGTGGTTGCCTCGAGACTCCTCTATGAGATCTTTTCGTTCTAGTATTTTTTATATTTTCCAAAAAATATTCTCCGTAAATTTTCAGCCCATTCCGAGAACTTTTATTTCTGCACAAAAAATGACACCACAGTAGTTCTGCTGAAAACAGCGTCAGTCCGGGTTAGTTCTAATCAAATCATACCAAAATCATATAGAATTGTTGTAAACATGGCATGAATACTTCATAAATTATAGATTCAAAACAAAAGTTTAATATTGACATAAAAACAATAATAATTCAAGCATACTAATAAAGCAATCATGTCTTCTCAAAATAACATGGCCAAAGAAAGTTATCCCTACAAAATCATATAGTCTGGCTATGCTCCATCTTCATCGCACAAAGTATTAAATCATGCACAACCCCGATGACAAGCCAAGCAATTGTTTCATACTTTTGATGTTCTCAAACTTTTTCAACATTCACGCAATACATGAGCGTGAGCCATGGATAAAGCACTATAGGTGGAATAGAATATGGTGGTTGTGGAGAAGACCAAAAAGAAGGAGATAGTCTCACATCAACTAGGCGTATCAACGGGCTATAGAGATGCCCAACAATAGATATCAATGTGAGTGAGTAGGGATTGCCATGCAACGGATGCACTAGAGCTATAAGTGTATGAAAGCTCAAAAGAAACTAAGTGGGTGTGCATCCAACTCGCTTGCTCATGAAGACCTTGGGCAATTTGAAGAAGCCCATCATTGGAATATACAAGCCAAGTTCTATAATGAAAAATCCCCACTAGTATATGAAAGTGATAATATAGGAGACTCTCTATCATGAAGATCATGGTGCTACTTTGAATCACAAGTGTGGAAAAAGGATAGTAGCATTGCCCCTTCTCTCTTTTCTCTCTTTTTTTTAATTTTTTGTTTGGGCTCTTTGGCCTCTTTTTTTTATTTTGGGCTCTTTGGCCTCTTTTTTTTCTCTCTTTTTTTTTTTCGTCCGGAGTCTCACCCCGACTTGTGAGGGAATCATAGTCTCCATCATCCTTTCCTCACATGGGACAATGCTCTAATAATGATGATCATCACACTTTTATTTACTTTACAACTCAAGAATTACAACTCGATACTAGAACAAATATATGACTCTATATGAATGCCTCGGCGGTGTACCGGGATGTGCAATGATCAAGGGAGACATGTATAAGAAAATATGAATGGTGGCTTTGCCACAAATACGATGTCAACTACATGATCATGCAAAGCAATATGACAATGATGAAGCGTGTCATAATAAACAGAACGGGGGAAGTTGCATGGCAATATATCTCGGAATGGCTATGGAAATGCCATAATAGGTAGGTATGGTGGCTGTTTTGAGGAAGGGTAAATGGTGGGTTTAATGCACCGGCGAAAGTTGGGCGGTACTAGAGAGGTTAGCAATGGTGGAAGGGTGAGAGTGCGTATAATCCATGGACTCAACATTAGTCGTAAAGAACTCACATACTTATTGCAAAAATCAATTAGTCATCGAAACAAAGTACTACGCGCATGCTCCTAGGGGGATAGATTGGTAGGAAAAGACCATCGCTCATCCCCGACCGCCACTCATAAGGAAGATAATCAATAAATAAATCATGCTCCAACTTCATCACATAACGGTTCACCATACGTGCATGCTACGGGAATCACAAACTTTAACACAAATATTTCTACCAATCCACAATTACTCATTAGCATGACTCTAATATCACCACCTTTATATCTCAAAATAAATGGAAGGAATCAAACTTCTCATAGTATTCAACGCTCTTTATGAAAGTTTTTATTATATTCCTTCTTGAAACTGACAAACTACTTCTAAAAGATATAAGTGAAGATCAATGAGTAGTTGAATAATTATGCAGCTATATGAAGACTCTCTCTCATAAATAAAATTTCAGATCTTAAGTACTTTATTCAAACAGCAAGCAAAACAAAAATAAAATGACATTTTAAGGATAGCACATATCATGTGAAGAAGCAAAAACTTAGACTCAACCGAGGCTAACCGATGATTGTTGATGAAGAAAGGTGGGATGCCAACTGGGGCATCCCCAAGCTTAGATGATTGAGACTTCTTGAAATATTAATTAGGGATGCCTTGGGCATCCCCAAGCTTGATCTTTTGTGTCTCCTTAATTCCTTTTATATCACGGTTTCCCTAAATCTTAAAAACTTCATCCACACAAAACTCAACAAGAACTCGTGAGATAAGTTAGTATAAATCAAATGCAAAACCTTATCATTCTCTACTGTAGCAAATCAGTAAATTATTATTTAACATTGCATACTAAATGCCTCTACATATTTAATACTTCTATCCTCAAATAGAATCATTAAACAAGCAAACATATGCAAACAATGCAAACATAACAGCAATCTGTCTAAACAGGACAGTCTGTAAAGAGTACAATTGTACTCATACTTCCCTTACTCCAAATATTCTTTAAAAAATACCACACTGTATAAATTTTTTATTGCTCATTGTGTAAAAATTTCAAGATTTTATCATGTTCTGACTTTCCAGAAGAATTCAGACAACGATAGAAAACTTTCTGTTTTCAAAACAGCAACATATAGACTTGCAAAATAAGCATGGTAAAGGCTATACTTGACACTTTTATTGAAATAAATGATGCAAAATATTACTATAAATAGCAGCAAGAAAATCCTAATAAAAGAAAATGACGCTCCAAGTAAAACATATATCATGTGACGAATAAAAATATAGCTCCAAGTAAGGTTACTGATAATGTTGGAGACAAAAGAGGGGATGCCTTCCGGGGCATCCCCAAGCTTAGTTGCTTGGATCTTCTTTGAATATTACCTTGGGGTGCCTTGGTCATCCCCAAGCTTAGGGTCTTGTCACTCCTTATTCTCCTCATATCGATATCTCACCCAAAACTTGAAAACTTCAATCACACAAAACTTAACGTAACTTCGTGAGATGGGTTAGTATGAAAAAACAAATCATTCACTTTGTTACTGTCAAGACAAGATTCAAAATTTTTATCACATGATACCTACTGTACCCTATCATTTCTACAATTTATATTGAGTAATATAAGCCATAGAAACTAGGAAACAAGCAAACTATGCATCGAAAACAGAATCTGTCAAAAACAGAACAGTACGTAAAGATCTGAATTAAGGTCATACTTATGTTACTCCAAAAATTCTGAAAAATTATTACAACGTAGACAATTTGTGTAAAAATAAACTGAAAAAAATTCAGAAGTTTTCCACGTTCCAGTAAAAAATACGAATTTCTGTACTGGACGCAAAAGTTTTTGTTTTTGCACAGAATCAAATCAACTATCAACCACACTATCCCAAAGGCTTTACTTGGCACTTTATTGAAATAAAAGCTATAAAACATGAATAATACAGTAGCTTAATCATGTGACCACAAAAAAACAGTAGGTATAAATGTTGGGTTGTCTCCCAACAAGCGCTTTTTTTAATGCCTTTTTAGCTAGGCATGATGATTTCAATGATGCTCACATAAAAGATAAGAATTGAAACATAACGGGAGCATCATGGAGCATATGACTAGCACATTTAAGTCTAACCCACTTCTTATGCATAGGGATTTTGTGAGCAAACAATTTATGGGAACAAGAATCAACTAGCATAGGAAGGCAAAACAAGCATAACTTCAAGATTTTCAACACATAGAGAGAAAACTTGATATTATTGCAATATGTAGAAGCATATGTTCCTCTCTCATAACAATTTTCAGTAGAATCATGAATTAATTCAACAATATAACTATCACATAAAGCATTCTTTTCATGATCCACAAGCATAGAAATTTTATTACTCTCCACATAAGCAAATTTATTCTCATGAATAGTAGTGGGAGCAAACTCAACAACATAACTATCATGTGAGGCATAATCCAATTGAAAATTAAAATCATGATGACAAGTTTCGTGATTATCATTATTCTTTATAGCATACATGTTATCACAATAATCATCATAGATAGCAACTTTTTTTATCATAGTCAATTGGAACCTCTTCCAAAATAGTGGATTCATCACTAAATAAAGTCATGACCTCTCCAAATCCACTTTTATCAATATTGTGAAAAGATTCAACACCCTCCAAAATAGTGGGATCATTAGTACCTAGAGTTGACACTCTTTCAAACCCACTTTCATCAATATAATCATCATAAATAGAAGGCATGCTTTCATCATAATAAATTTTCTCATCAAAACTTGGGGTACTAAAAATATCATCTTCATCAAACATAGCATCCCCAAGCTTGTGGCTTTGCATATCATTAGCATCATGGATATTCAAAGAATTCATACCAACAACATTGCAATCATGCTCATCATTCAAATATTTAGTGCCAAACATTTTATTGACTTCTTCTTCTAACACTTGAGCACAATTTTCCTTTCCATCATTTTCACGAAACACATTAAAAAGATGAAGCATATGAGGCAACCTCAATTCCATTTTTTTATAGTTTTCTTTTATAGACTAAACTAGTGATAAAACAAGAAACTAAAAGATTCAATTGCAAGATCTAAAGATATACCTTCAAGCACTCACCTCCCCGGCAACGGCGCCAGAAAAGAGCTTGATGTCTACTACGCAACCTTTCTTTTTGTAGACGTTGTTGGGCCTCCAAGTGCAGAGTTTTGTAGGACAGTAGTAAATTTCCCTCAAGTGGATGACCTAAGGTTTATCAATCCGTGGGAGGCATAGGATGAAGATGGTCTCTCTCAAACAATCCTGCAACCAAATAACAAAGAGTCTCTTGTGTCCCCAACACACCCAATACAATGGTAAATTACATAGGTGCACTAGTTCAGCGAAGAGATGGTGATACAAGTGCAGTATGGATAGTAGATATAAGTTTTTGTAATCTGAAAATATAAAAACAGCAAGGTAGCAAGTAACAAAAGTGAGCAAAAACGGTATGGCAATGCTTAGAAACAAGGCCTAGGGTTCATACTTTCACTAGTGCAAGTTCTTCCAACAATGATAACATAATTGGATCATATAACAATCCCTCAACGTGCAACAAAGAATCACTCCAAAGTTTCTATCGGAGAACGTAGGACAAAAATGTGCATCAACCCCTATGCATAGATTACCCCAATGTCACCTCGGGAATCCACGAGTTGAGTGCCAAAACAGACATCAAGTGAATCAATAGAACATCCCATTGTCACCACAGATATCCCATCGCAAGACATACATCAAGTGTTCTCAAATCCAATACTCAATCCAACATAAAGAAACCTCAAAGAGCAAGACTCAATTCATCACAACAAGAGATAGAGAGGGGAGAAACACCATACGATCCAACTATAATAACAAAGCTCGTGGTACATCAAGATCGTGCCAAATCAAGAACACGAGAGAGATCAAACACATAGCTACCGGTACATACCCTCAGTCCCGAGGGTGAACTACTCCCTCCTCGTCATGGAGACCGCCGGAATGATGAAGATGGCCACCGGTGATGGTTTTCCCCTCTAGCAGGGTGCCGGAACGGGCTCTCGATTGGTTTTTCGTGGCTACAGAGGCTTGCGGCAGCAGAACTCCCGATCTAGGTTTATTTCTGGAGGTTTTGGTATTTATAGGAGGTCTTGGCGTCGGGGACAAGTCAAGGGGGCCCACGTGGCGACGACAAGGCAGGGGGCGAGCACTCCACCCTTGTTGTTTCCTTGGGACTCCTCTCCGATATCTTTTCATTCCAGTATTTTTTATATTTTCCAAAAATATTCTCCGTAAATTTTCAGCCCATTCCGAGAACTTTTATTTCTGCACAAAAAACAACAGTTCTGCTGAAAACAGCGTCAGTCTGGGTTAGTTCTAATCAAATCATAACAAAATCATTTAGAAATGTTGTAAACATGGCATGAATAATTCATAAATTATAGATACGTTGGAGACGTATCAGCCTACCGATTGAGATTTTCGTCATCAGTGGTGTTACACCAATGGCGAATAATTGAAATGCGGATCTAGAATCACTCACAATCAATTATGAGAGATATTAATTTGAGTGGGAGCGCACTGTAGAATTGACTTGTTTAATTCTCAGTGTAGTTAATTATGGACACTGTCTAAGTGTTTTTGCATAATAGTTGTGGAAGAATGGCTCGCGTTTCCACCTTCCCTATTAAAATTGAATTGTTGTTAAATATCTGGTTAAAACTTTACGGTTGGTAACGTAATGTGAGGATTGTCCTCAAGAGTGCCGAGAAGGACTTTGTCCTATCGCATGCTTTCGGTATCCTCCCGCTAATGCTGTGGATGATATGACTCTTGTCCTTCGATCCAAAAGCTAGAATTCCATTACGGTGAAGTGCAATATGTTTGCTTCCATGAGACCCAAACTTCAAAAGTTTAGGGATAGCTATGTGATATTCATGGAACTGAAAATCATTTTCAGACACAAACAAAGGCTAAAAGATATGAGATATCCAAAACAATATTTGTTTTGCAAACTATTAGTAAAGTGTTTACTGGGCATTTGACTGATGAGAGAGGGATCCAGAAGAACGCCTATCATGTAAATGAAGGTGAATAAAACAACAACTTAAAGAGAAAGGAAATGTCCGAAGGGTGTTAGTAAGACTTTCACGCCTAGGAAAGTCCGGGGCTAAATGCCACTCTTAAGTTGGGTGCTTCTTCTGAGAGTAGGAGAAATACTGAAAGTTAAACTGTTAGAAGTATAAAGGCAAAAGGAGAGAAGCCTGGAATGTCTAGCTCATGTATGAAAGTCATACAAGTTATTGATGTTTGGAAGGCTGGTCAAAGAAATAGTTCTTGGGAATTATGATTAAACATGTTAATCACTAATTCTTGGGTATTGTGATTGATCACAAAAATACCCGCTCGATTGCTTTCCATTGCAATTCGATGCAAGAACTACTACGGCCTAAAAGACTTGCCGGAGTAAGGTTTAGATTGTATTTATTTTCATAATTCATTTTAGAGTTTAACATACTCTAGCCCATTGCATAAGGTATCTTGCAAGAAGGTTGTTCATAAGAGAACTTTTGATGTTCGGTGTTATGAATAACATAAGGGCCATACTTTCATTGAGAATGAGATGTATGTTATGAATATTGATAATAATACATTACCTCTGTATTTACTTTCATAATTCATTTAGAGTTTTATATACTCTAGCCCATTTGCATAATGAATGTTGCAAGAGTGTTGTTCATAAAAGAACAATTGTTGTTCAGTATTATGAATAACATAAGGGCCATACTTTCATCTTGGATAGAATGTATGTTACGAATATTGATGGTAATATGATACGTCCATAACACTGACGCTAAATGTCGCAAGACTAAGAGAATACCACATTTGTGTAGCACTGCATTTGGTCACATTGGAGAAACTCGCATGGAGAAATTCCATAATGATGGTGTCGGGGCCGGATTTTGGGGACACAACATATCCCAGAAATTTAACCCCTCGTGTTATCACCAGCCCAGGATTACTGTTACTGGTGGACACGTCCTTGTTACAGATTACCAAGCTATTACAAGAATTGAATACAAGACCATAAAGGTCTAATGATACAACAGTGATTCCGGGGGTGGATGACGGAAATGACTCGTGGTTCTCCAACGTCGATGGGGCACCATTCCCACAGGAACAGCTGACCCAGATAATTCCTATCCGCGTGGCTGCTATCCTAGGCTCCGCACGGACGTCGCTGCGGTACTCCTTGCTGAACTCCTGACCTGGCCAAGTAAATAGCCAGGGACAAGCCTGTGAGTACGTTTGAATGTACTCGCAAACATCATGAACAAAAGATATACCGAATGCAGCAGATAAATTATATGATCATGATGAACCAAATTATATGCGTATGCTCATACTGGACTATATTATATGCATGCTGACGAAAAATTAAATCAAGGCATGATAACATATTGGCATGTACAAATAAATGAATATATAAAAATGTTAGTGATAAACAAGGAATGTTAAAGGAAAATAAAATAAAAGAAATGCCGGTTGGATGTCAAGTGACACCATGGTAGGTCTTGAAGAGAAATGCCAATCGGGTGTCCACAAGAGTAGTGGCGGGACCGCCTATAAACTCGAGAGACGCCACGAGAGGTCTTGAAAAGAAATGCCAGTTGGGCGTCAAGTGACACCTCGGTCGGACTTGAAAAGAAATGCCAGTCGGGTGTCCACAAGAGTAGTGGCGTGATAAACCGCCGGTGAACTCGAGAGAAGCCACGAAAGGTCTTGAAAATAAAACCGAATGCCCGGGGTAGTCTAGCCAGCCCCTGAGACACTCAGGAAAATAAAATAAGAGAAACAGGTTAGTCCACAATAATATGCATAACCACAGTAGTATTCACAACAATAGTATTCAAAAATAACCATGACAGTGTTAGAGATGATGACAACATCCTGCAAATTAGTTCATGCTCAAGTTAATTACTTTCCTCCGGAGACCGACTCTAAGACCGACACTTGACCAACCCAGACTGTAATCCTTGACCGCGGACACGGCTATTCGAATAGTTTTAAACTCTGCAGAGGGTGTACTCTTTACCCACAAGTATAGGATTTCTTTAGTCAGTACCGTGGCACTGGCTAATTCCCACTACGGTCTTTGGGTTGAAAACACGCCTAACCAGCACACACCAGCTTAACTTTTTGGATGCCAGGAATCACCCAAAGCATTGTTTCAGAAAAACTCTAAGTCGGGGAGACAACAATCTCGAGTAGCATGGGATCACTATTAATACGCGCGGATTCCAAGGGGTGCCCCCCTCTCGGTCACAACCAGATACACCCATGCCCCATGACCCGATGATAGATTTATTCCATCCCCGTGGAAACCTTCATCGTAGCCCTCTATGTGGTGTGCGCACGGAAAGGGGTTAACAACTTACTAAACCATACCCCACCTGTGGTAGGGACAAGTGGCAGCACGAATCAAGTATGGGGGTTACCGGAACAAGACTCGATCTACGGTCGACTCAGGAGGCTCAAATTTTTCCTGAAGTGGTTAGCACAACAAAGTATTCTTTTAACAGCAATAACAATCAGAGCCACAACCCTTGCATGCTCCACTTATATCTCGTGACACCATCGTGTCAAAATGGCCAGTGCCCACCGGCACGTCCAAGGCAGGAGCACACTCCTAGATTCTCACAACTCATGCCTATCAGAACTTGAGTGGAGCGCATGCAAGAGAAAATATATACATGATCATGCATGCATGCAAATTATATTCGAATTCAAACCATGCAAGCACCACTAACAATATGCCAATTTAATTAGAATTCAACATAGTCATGTTCAAATTATTCTAGCAAATAATCTACCATGCATTCACCATATCAAGTGTTCAAGATGCTTGCCTTGAGCATGCAGAAATATTGGGTGCACTCCAAAAGTTTGAAATGTTAACTCCCCTCCATTTCCTATTTTCAAAAAATATTTAAATTACCACATAAAACAAAAATAGTGCCAATTTTTTTTTCAAATATTTTTGAAATAAATACTAAAATAAACTAGATGAAAACTAAAGAATAACAAAAAAAGAATCAAATTATTTGGAGTTCATATGAATTTCTTAGAGCAATTCTAAGATGGAATAAATGATTAAAAGTACTATTTAATTGATCCAGTGGAAACAGAATTTAGGAAAAATGTTCTCATAGGCTGGAACAAAAGAGTAGGATTTTAGGAAACTAAGGAAATTTGAATCATTAAATTTTGATTTGAAGTGGACACTGTAGGATTATTAGAAAACTGCTGGAAAAGAGAAAGCAGAACAGGCCGAAGCGCACCCTGGGCGTCGTTTAGTCGCCTGACGCCACTGGGCCAGGCCCAGTCGTTTGGACGCGCGGGATGTCGCCGACGTGCAAGACGTATTTGTGAAATACAATTTCTCTACACGGAAACGGTCTCCCAGAAGCCCGCCTCCACGTAAGCCGAGCTGGCGTGGCCTGGGTCACTGACGGTGGGCCCGCCTGGCCCATCGGTCAGGTTTGACCATGTCTTCTTTGTCTCCTCTCCGCGACTGGTGTCGGCGAACGGCGGAACCCCACGGTGAGCCGAGACCACTGTCGGGCTCAGGAGCTCGTGACGGTTCGAATGGTGTGCGGCATGGCTAGAGGAGGGCACGGGGTCGCCGACGGTGAGGTCTGTCCGAAGGACTCCGGCGGAGCCAAATTGGGCGTTTCGCCGTTGGTTGATCTCGAGGAAGAACAAGAGATGGAATAGAATCTTGGAATACATAGGAGGCTACTGAGAGTGGGATTGAAGGGAGGGAAGCCCTGGAGGCGAAGAATTTAACAGATGTTTGGTTATGGCCATGGCGGCGGAAGGGGGAAGAAGATGACCTCATCTGGGTCATTGGGTGTTCCGGGAGATTTGTAGGGAAGGAAGGAGTGGTGGTGATGAGAGGAGCGAGCTCGGGGGCCTTTTATAGGCGGGCGACGTCGGTTCGTTGCTTCCAGAGAATGACCATGGTGGACCTCGCCATTTATGGCCGGACATGGACGGCGGGGAGGTCGTTGAGGTTCGGTGGATGGTTGGCGTGGTATTTGCACGGTCGGTGAGCCGCGGACGAGCTCCGGCCGGTAGCAATTAAGGGGAGGGGGTCCAGGGAGACATGTGGCAGAGTGGGCATCGTCGGGCGGCGCTCCTGGTAGGTGTGGACGGCGGTGGCCGGTGCGGTTGGTGAGGGCGGTGGCGGCTTGAGGTGATGGAGAGGTGTGCTGGCTGGCTCTGGGGCGAGCCACACATCTTGGGCGGTGGCGTGCCCGAGACGGCGGCTGCCGTGGTCGGCGCGGGTGGCGCTTGGCCGGTGCTAGGGTCAAGGGGCGTGCGGGGAGGCAGTAGCGGGCGTGGGTGATCAGCGAGGAGGTAGAGCGAGCCATGGGAGGCAGCTGCTGCCGCGTGGGCGATGCACAGGAGCGGCGGTGTCCTGGGCGTGCAATATGCGCGCTCTGGACACACACTGCGTGCTCTGGACACGCGCGCAATGTGTTTGACGAATTGCCACAAGGACCTAGCGTGATCCAAATGAGCTAAATTTTGTCAGGGTGGCACATGAATGAATGGAAAGGATGTTGGACATGTTTGTTATGCAAGAGGACTAAGTGGCACCGGGGTTTCAAAAGTTTGCAAGATTTCAGTCATGCCAACAAGGTGTTTGATGAAATGCTAGGGCCATCTAGAGAATTCTGTTGAATGTGAAAATTGGCAGGATTATGTCTCCTTTGATTTTAGATATTATGGTGGGGTTGGTTTGACAAAAAGAGAAACTTGATAGTGCAAATTTTACTGAAGTTCATTTCTGGACAGGAACTTGAGGGGAATATTTGGTGAACTAAAAAGATTCCAATGGGACTAAAATTTTGGACTTAAGGGTTTGGTTGGAAGGACTATAAGTGGAAAAAATTTCAGGATTTTTGGAGCAAGTAAAAATAGGGTTGTAGTGCAAAGTTGAAACTGGACCAGAATAGAAAAGAGATTGTTTTACTCAAAATTTTCAAAACACCAAGTTGGGTTTTTGCATAAAAGTGATATGTAGGCAACACATGACCCCCCAGAATTTTTGTGGAATTTTAAAATAATTATTTAAAATGATTGTAGTGCAACAGAGGCAATTAAAGTAGTGAAAATGCTATAAAAATAATTATATTGGGGCAAAATTTTATTATGAGAATAGTTCCTACTATTATTAAGGTAATAATGAAATGGTTTAAGAAAACTCCCAAAGCCACAATATAATTTCCAAAAATTTCTATAAAGGGGAAAAGAATTTTGAAAGTTAGAACAGAAAATCCTCTGAAAATAATAAAGGACTTAATATAATTTCAAAAAATTTATTTTCTGGCCAAATTTTACTTAATAAAATCATGGTTGAAATTTGGGGTGTTACAGATGGATTTTGAAGTCGTTTGATCATGAATCATCTGACACTTGCAACTTTCCTCCGAAAAGTGAAGTGACTGAAATATCGTTCACAGGCCATAAGGAACGAGCAACGAACTTATTGGTGATCATATACATTTTTTATGTATGTAGTCCGATAAATGTTGTTGCAAAGCAATGGATTTGTCTATCTTCAAAAATGACTCAAGTAGATATATGGATATTTGCTTGATGAGACGTAAGTCTGGATCTTTTGAAATCATTCAAAAGGTTTTCAGAATGAAGTAGAAATTATTGTAACAAAAAAATTATGTTTCTACAATTTGATTGCGAAAAGGAATATTTGAGTTACAAGTTTAGCGAATGTCTGATGAGTTGTGAAAGGAGTTTCATAACTTACACCTCCCGGAACACCACTGTGAGTGGAGTGTCTGTGAAGATGTAATCAAACCATTTTTAACATGGCAAGATCAAAGATGACATAAATCATTTTGCCATTATCCCTTTTAAAAGGTAATGCTTTAGTGACTGCGGCTTTTACACTGAAAAGAGCACCATCAGATCTGTTAAAATGACACCATGGTATGGTACGCCCAACCATGTTTTATCTTTTCTTAACATTTGGAATATGGGGCTTGTGTAAAATGGTTACAAACCTATTCCAAATCAGACAAGTGCTACTTTGTAGGTTATCCCAAGTAATTGGGTATTCCCCCACCACGATACCGAGGCTGTGTCCAGGTTGGAGGCTGCTGCTATGTAACTGAAGATGGGATGTAGAGAACGCATGTATTCAGAACTGAGATAGATCTCACCTGCTCCCTTCTTCTTGCTGTCCCTGCATCCCCCAATTCCTCTTCTGGATACTAAATATATTGATCTGAACCTATTCGGTGTGCTGCCATTAGGTCTTTGATCGTAACAATTGGTATACAGAGCCTACGATCTTTGGATCAGTTACCCTCCAAAATTCTGAAAATTCACCACAAAATAACCCTAGATTTTGGGGGGGGGGTCTCAGCTCCTGTTTTCGTCCCAAATTGGGCAGCTGTGGCAGCGAATCGAGTTTTGAGGTGGTTGGGTTGGGATCTCCCGTAGAATCCCCAACCTCGTTCATCACTCGCAACAGCGGTGAGGTGGCTGCGACGACATCGAGCGGCACCGGTGGCGACATTGGCGGCGGCGGCAATGCGTTCGGCTACGGCATTGACGACGATCGATGGTTGCCTGCACGTCCTTCTGTGCGGGTGGTGAAATTTTGGTTGATCGGTCGATGCGGCGTGGTTCAGGCGGTGGAATTGACTCGATTAGTAGAGGAAAGGGCTTGCCCCGGTACTCGTCCGGTCCGGAGGCGGTAGACTCAGGGGTGTGGGCGCTTCAGCATCACAGCACGCGGATCTCGTCCTCTGACATTGGCCTCGCGCATGGGGTTGCTCGAGGACCAAGCCGCGGCGACCACCATGACGGTGGCGCAGATGGAAGAACAACTGCGCGGTTTGCTCGCTGCCACGACACAAACGGCTGCAAGATGTCAAGCACTCCAAGTTACCATGGAGCGGCTTCTTAAAGCGCAGGACAACGTCTCCAACAAGGTTGCCGGCCTTGAGACGCAATTCGAGGGGTTCATGAAAGTGCGTTATATCGACTAGAGGGGGGGTGAATAGGCGATTTTTACAAATTCGTCACTGAGGAATTTCAGGGTGAGGAAATTCCTAAGCAACGAACTACTTAGCAGCGAAATAAGTACTCAGATGCAAACATAACATGGCATAAGCACAGTCATCATGATGAAATGAAATAGGCATAGAGTACAGGTAGCGTGATACAGGATAAGCAGGCTGAAGACAACTGACTGAAGAAATAGGAATGAGGAAATTGGGAAAGTCTTCAGTCAAAATCTTCAAACAGTAACGACCAAATACACAGCAAGTATGCGAGGAAATGAAAGAGTTGAGGAAATAGAACCAGTAGCTCGGTGAAGACAATGATTTGGTAGACCAGTTCCAACTACTGTGACAGTTGTACGTCTGGTTGGAGCGGCTAGGTATTTAAACTTGAGGACACACAGTCCCGGACTCACAGTCCTCACCGTATTCTCCTTGAGCTAAGGTCACCCAGACCTCGCCCAATCACTCGTGGTAAGTCTTCAGGTGACTTCCAAACCTTCATAGACTTGGTCACTCGGCGATCCACAATTTCCTCTTGGATGCTCTAGACCATGACGCCTAACCATCTGGAGGATGCACAGTCCTCAAAGGTAACAAGCGTCAGTTCCACACAGGAACAATCTCTTCAGTGATGCTCAATCACTTTGGGTTTGTAGGTGTTTGGGTTTTTGGGTTTTTCCTCACTTGATGATTTTCGCTCAAAGTCCTCGGAGGATGGGATGCTCTAAATGACAAGTGTCAGTTTTTCTCGGAGCAGCCAACCAACTAGTGGTTGTAGGGGGCGGCTATTTATAGCCTAGGGAGCAGCCCGACATGATAAGACATAAATGCCCTTCAATGATATGACCGTTAGGTGGGTAGATATTTTGGGACAGCTGGCGCGTAGCACAGCAACGGTCGGAAATTTGAGTATCAAATTCCTCAGGGCTATCATGTTCCTCACTTGTAGGCAATCCGCACTGGCGAATTCCTAACTCCTCAGTCAGAACAAATTCCTCAGAGAACAGAAGAACTTCGTCTCTGTCACTGAAGAAATTTGACTGAACTGTATGAGATTTCCAATGGCTGCACTCGAAAGGATTGGGTAGGTGTAGGATTTTGAGATGAGCATCACTTGGAAACTTTTCCTTAGTTTTACCTCGACCCCCTTTAACAGTACTGTGTTTCCTATGACTCAAGAGAAAGAAAATGAAACTACGAAAAAATAGTCTTCACGTTTCATAATCCTCGCATGAATATCAAGTCTTCAAGGTCACACCAATTTCCTCACTTTCAAAGTCTTCAAGAAAACCAAAGTCTTCAGCTGAAGACATTCATTTTTAGGGGTCGACTTTCATCGTAAATATCAAACTCCTCATAGACTTATAGAACCTGTGTACACTCAGAAACACATTAGTCCCTTAACCTATAAGTCTTCAATACACCAAAATCACTAAGGGGCACTAGATGCACTTACAATCTCCCACTTTTTGTTGATTGATGACAATATAGGTTAAGTTTTCAACGGGGATAAACATATGAAGTGTAAATACTGATATTGAGGAATTTGATTGCAAGATATAGAAGAACTCCCCTTGAAGATGTGCATATTTGAGGAATTTGCTTTGAAAAGCAAATGCACATTGTAGAGTAATATCATGGAGATCTCCCCCTATATCTTGTAATTCATACACGCATTTAACATATGATATGAAGAATTTGAAATGCATAATGAAATATGGTGACTGATGTAATTCAGCATGCGTGCATTAACATATTGAGGAAATAGCATGCAGAAAAATAGAGCAAAAGTATCAGACCACCATAGAACTTAAGTTTACAACTCGATCCAACAAATACTTCAGAAGAACGAGAGTTGTAACTTAGCAAAAACCGCCCATATATATAGACCCGCTTGAAGACTAACTCAAATTTCTCCCCCTTTGTCATCGAATGACCAAAAGGGACGAAAAATGAGGACTAACGCCCCTAAAGAATATCATCATGATGTCGATGGAGGAGCGCCAGCGTTGTTGGGGGTCGTCCGGTGGAGTAGGGCCTGCCGCGGTGTCATTCAAGTCTTCAGCTTCATCCGTCTCGCGCGATGAAGAATATGAACTGGCGACGAGCTGAGGAACTTTGACCTTCTTGAACTTCTTCGAAGGTGGCTGAGACATGTCAAAGTCCTGTTGAAAGCCCATCTCCTTGAGATCTTCAGCACTATAAATATTTGATAGAATAGCCCAAGTGCGGTCAAAGACTTCATGCAAGTAGTAGTGATTCTTCTTTACAGTATTTTGAGTGACTGTCATGTTCTGAAGAATTGCACCAAACTGACGCTTGACCTGAGAGCTCGAGTGAGGGGAGTGAGATCGAGCGGGGTAAATGAGATCTGAGGAGGGCGAGGGGTATTTATAGCCGAGGTGAAAAACCGCTCATCCGAGGAAAATGGACGAACGTGCCCCTGACCCTTCTCATCCTAGCGACATGTGTCACCCACGTACTGTGAAGTGGAGATCGTGTTAGATCGTGGGTGAGTGGATAAATCTTATCGAGGGATGTGGAACAGTTTGAGCGGCAAGAGCCGAAAATTCAGATAAGAATATTTTAAGGTTTCGTTCGCAAATTCTTCAGCTGTCAAGGACATAGTGAAGACTTTGAACGGGTTTCAAATAGAACGCACATGAAGAATTTGTGAACAGACTGGGTTGAGTTTAGCATAGAGGGGGAAAGGGTCCGATCACATTCACTTAGGTAAAGTTCAACTTGAAGAATTAGCAATAAGTGAATGCTGTAGAGGACTGAAAAACTCAAATATATATATAGTCAATGAAGAACATAGTCGAAAAGAGTGAAGACTTTGCAAAGTTGAAGAATTTGAAAATTTGAAGAATTTGCAAAATGAAAAAAAATCAATTTTGAAGATTTTCAACTTTTATGGTGGCGTGACCCACCGTATAAGAATGATGATTTCAGACACCGCGTACAATTGTCGTAAGGCTCTGAGAATCAAATTCTTCATTAATTTCTTCACACTTAGCGGGTCTGTCTTCATTGATTGAAGAAAAAAGTTACTTTGAGTGTTGCACATCTAAGTCATCAATTTTGCATAAGTGTTAGGATGTGTGTCTTTTTCAAAGAACATTCGAAGATTCTAAGATATTTAGCTCACACCGCAACTTGCTAAATTTCTTCTCATCCAAGGTCTTTGTGAAGATATCGGCTAGCTGTTCTTCAGTCTTCACGTACTCGATAGAGATGTCGCCCTTCAACACATGATCTCGAAGAAAATGATGACGAATCTGGATGTGCTTTGTCTTTGAGTGCTAAACTGGGTTATGAGCAATCTTGATGGCACTCTCGTTGTCACAGTAGAGTGGCACATTCTTCATGTTGATGCCGTAGTCCTTGAGGGTTTGCTTCATCCACAGCAATTGAGCACAGCAAGAAGCAGCAGCAATATACTCAGCTTCAGCAGTAGAGAGTGATACACAATTCTGCTTCTTCGAGGACCAACATACTAAGGATCGTCCGAGGAAATGGCATGTGTCTGATGTTGACTTGCGATCCACTCGATCACCAGCATAGTCAGAGTCAGAATATCCAATGAGATCAAAAGCCGAGCCCTTGGGATACCATAATCCAAGTGTTGGAGTGTGAGCTAGATATCGAAGAATATGTTTCACAGCCTTATGGTGTGATTCCTTCGGTGTAGCTTGAAAACGGGCACACATGCAAACACTAAGCATAATATCCGGCCTCGATGCACATAGGTACAATAAAGAGCCAATCATGGAGCGGTATACCTTTTGATCGAAGTCTATACCATTTTCATCGGTGCATAGATGGCCATTTGTGGGCATAGGGATTTTGACGCCTTTGCACTCTTGCATACCGAATTTCCTCAGAACGTCCTTGAGGTATTTCTCTTGAGAAATGAAGATGCCATTGCGTTGTTGACGAATTTGAAGACCTAAGAAGAATTTCAATTCTCCCATCATGGACATTTGATATTCCTCACTCATCATATAAGCAAATTCGTCACTGTAATGTTGGTTAGTACAGCCAAAGATAATATCATCAACATATATTTGACACATGAATAATTCATCATCATAGGTTTTGGTGAAAAGAGTTGGGTCGAGTGAACCGGGTTTGAAGCCTTTCTTCATGAGGAATTCCTTCAAAGTATCACACCACGCCCGAGGGGCCTGCTTGAGGCCATAGAGGGCCTTATTGAGTCTGAAGACTTTGTCAGGATGCTTAGGATCTTCAAAACCTAGGGGTTGAGCAACATATACTTCTTCCTCAAGCTTACCATTGAGGAAAGCACTTTTCACATCCATTTGATATAAGATGATATTATGATGGTTAGCATAAGAAAGCAATATGCGAATAGCCTCAAGTCTAGGAACAGGTGCAAAAGTTTCATCGAAATCAATTCCTTCAACTTGTGTGTAGCCTTGAGCTACAAGACGAGCCTTATTTCTTACCACAAGGCCATTTTCATCTTGCTTGTTGCGGTAGATCCATTTGGTACCGATGATATTGTGCTTGCGTGGGTCTGGTCGCTTGACAAGCTCCCACACATTGTTCAGCTCGAATTGATGTAATTCCTCTTGCATCGCTTGAATCCATTCAGGTTCCAGAAATGTCTCATCAACTTTGGTGGGCTGTGTGATAGAGACGAAAGCAAAATGCCCACAAAAGTTAGAAAAATGTGAAGCTTTTGAGCGAGTAAGAGGACCTGGTGCGTTGATGTCGTTGATGATTCTCTCAATCTGTACTTCATTTGCAACGCGAGGATGAGCAGGTTGACGACTTTGATTTGGCTCAGCATTTTCTTCAGATCCATTTTCTTCAGATGCACCAGCATGATTTTCTTCACGATCTGGAATGACTTCTTCAGCAGATTCTTCGGTAGGAATAACATCCTCAGTAGCCTTTAGCTTGATGGAGTCCTCAGGTGACATTTCATCTAGCACGGGAGGTAGGTGCTCTCTTTGCAAGCCGTTAGTTTCATCAAACCGCACATCTACAGTTTCAACAACCTTGTTGTGATAGGTGTTGAAGACCCTATAGGTGTGCGAGTCCTTTCCGTAACCAAGCATAAAACCTTCATGTGCTTTCGGTGCAAATTTAGAATTGTGATGAGGGTCTCTAATCCAACATTTAGCATCGAAGACTTTGAAATAACTCACATTGGGTTTCTTGTCAGTGAGGAGTTCATATGAGGTCTTCTTGAAGAATTTGTGAAGATATACCCTGTTGATGATGTGGCATGCAGTATCAATTGCCTCAGGCCAGAAGCGACGAGGTGTCTTGTATTCATCAAGCATGGTGCGAGCCATCTCAACAAGAGTCCTGTTCTTGCGCTCCACAATGCCATTCTGCTGAGGAGTGTATGGGGCAGATAGGTCATGAGTAATACCAAGTTCATTGAGATAGTCATCAAGACCAGTATTCTTGAACTCGGTCCCATTGTCACTACGTATATGCTGGATCTTCACACCAAAATTCGTCGAAGCCCTTGAAGAAAATCGTCTGAAGACTTCCTGCACTTCAGTATTGTAAGTAATGACATGCACCCATGTGTAATGATAATAATTGTCAACAATGACAAAGCCATATAGAGATGCTGCATTTGTTAGTGTGTCATAATGAGTAGGGCCAAAGAGGTCCATATGAAGCAATTCAAAAGGACGAGAGGTAGTCATGATAGTCTTCGAGGGGTGCTTGGCTCTGGTCATCTTTCCAGCCTCACAAGCCCCACAAAGATGATCTTTGAGGAATTTGACACCCTCGATGCCAATGACGTGCTTTTTCTTCACGAGCGTGTGTAAGTTCCTCATGCCAGCATGACCCAGTCGTCGATGCCATAGCCAGCCTTCTGAAGCTTTTGCAAGTAGACATGTGGCAGGTTGTGGTCCTGTAGAGAAATCAACAATATACAAGTCTCCTCTCCTAAAGCCTTCGAAGACTTTGGAATTGTCAGATTCCATGAGCACTAAGCAGCGATATTTGCCAAAGACAACAACCATATCAAGATCACAAAGCATTGAGACTGACATGAGGTTGAATCTGAGGGACTCGACAAGCATGACTTTGTCCATGTGTCGATTCTTTGAGATTGCAACCCTACCTAGACCCAATACCTTGCTTTTGCCTTTGTCAGCGTAGATAATATGCTTCAAATGTGATGAAGATAAAGGAGTGTTCATCAGTAAGCTCTTGTCACCGGTCATGTGATTAGTACATCCACTGTCGAGGACCCACTCAGTAGCTTTGGGTAAATCATCCTGCAGATGAATTAGGGCATCTTACGAACACATATACTTCAGAGTGAAGAATATGACATCAAATTCATCAGACAGAATTTCATCAATTAATGCAACATATGTATATATAGCAGTATGTGGACGTGAGAAATGAATAAAGCATTTCTTCATGATTAGCTTGCGTCCTTTCAAGCATTTCAGGTCTCCAGCAAATTCTTCAGACGTTTTAAGTTCGTCTGGAGACCTGACCCTGCATAAGAGATTAGTTCTTTTTCTTCACCACCCATATCTGAAGGGGTGGCAAAGAGTTCATCATTCTGCGAGCTCCATAAGAGAAAGGTGGCATTGAAGCCAAAGCGCTTCATTTCACAGGAGAGGGATTAGTATAGGCATATGAGTAAGCAAAGAAATTCTTCGAGGACTTATGAACATAATGATTTGAAGAATAATGCACATAATCAGAACTCTTAGATTTTCCCTGCAAAACAGAAGCATTAGCATGATGATCATATGAGGACTTAGATCCACGTGAGGAATTTGACCCATAAGAGGACTTGGATCCATATGAAGACTTTGGTCCATATGAAGAATTTGATCTGGGGTTCCTATTCTTCGTAGGTGGTGTCATGAGGACGTTCACCTGAAGACTTTCAAGGCACATTTTGGGAACCCAGATTTTCTTCATAGGGGGACCATTCCTGCAGTTAGTTCCAACATATCTAGCAAATACTTCACCATTCTGATTTTTGAACAGTTTGTAGTTGGAGTCAAATGATTCATCAGATGAATATGAGGATTCACAAGTAAAGCCAGATAATGTGGATGGATCTACGGGAGGTCCCTTCGCAGCAACCCATGAGGTTTTGGGATACTGCTCAGGTTTTCAGTAGGTTCCATCAGCATTGAGTTTCCTCTCAAAGGCAATACCCTCTTTCCTAGGGTTCCTGTTCAAGATCTGCTTTTTGAGCACATCACAAAGAGTCTGATGCACTTTGAGGCTTTTGTACATGCCTGTCACATACAATTCCTTCAACCCTGCATTTTCGTCAGTGATACTAGTGGTATCCTCAGATGAGGAATTTGTGACCACAGAGATAGTTGAAGAAATTGCAGCAATAGAAGCATTTGAACTTTCAGGTGAAGAATTAGCAGTTTCACGTTCAATGCATTTCAAGCATGGTGGAACAAATTCTTCCTGAGCGGAACTGATCTATTGAGCAAGTAATGAATCATTTTCCTTTTGAAGATCTTCATGACTCACCCTTAGCTTCTCAAGATCTTGCTTTCTTTGAAGAAATTCATAAGAAAGCTTCTCATGATCGGCTAAGAGAGTGTTATGATGATTTTGAAGTTTATCAAACTTAGACTGTAGTCGCTGAAGATTATCAGTCAGTGTTTGAGTTCGGTCCATTTCCTCACCTAACAGGTCATCGCTTTTGTCTAGCATATTTTGAAGTTTTTCCAAAGCCTTTTGTTGTTTAATGGCAATATTAGCAAGCTTGGAATAACTGGGTTCAAAATCATCATCACTAGACTCAGATGAGGAACATTCGGTTACCTTTGCACCTTTAGCCATGAGGCATGGTGCAGAAGATGATGGTTCAGGTTCGAAAGTCATCGTTTTTAGTGATTCCTTGAAATCATCAAACCAGGGATCATGACGAGTTCGATGACCTTCATAGACGTCAGAGATTCGGTCCCAGATAAGCTTCGCATTGCAGAGATGCATAATGAGCCTGAACTAATTTATGGATAGGCAGGAGCAGATGATATCCTTCGCCATGGTGTCAAGTTGAGTGTACTTGCGAATATCATCAGCATCCGCCATCTTGCATAGATCGGTAAGACCAATCTCAGTGATGGTCCACAGCTCGCTGTTCATCGCCATGAGGCGCTTCCTCATCATGGCCTTCCACTTGGGATAATCATGACCGTCAAAGATGGGGCATGTCACTTTCTTCATTCCTGCGGTCGACATAACTAAAACTCCAGGTGGTTAAACCAAAATCACACAAAACAAGGGAGTACCTTGCTCTGATACCAATTGAAAGTGCGTTATATCGACTAGAGGGGGGTGAATAGGCGATTTTTACAAATTCATCACTGAGGAATTTTAGGGTGAGGAAGTTCCTAAGCAACAAACTACTTAGCAGTGGAATAAGTACTCAGATGCAAACATAACATGGCATAAGCACAGTCATCATGATGAAATGAAATAGGCACAGAGTACAGGTAGCGTGATACAGGATAAGCAGGCTGAAGACAACTGACTGAAGAAATAGGAATGAGGAAATTGGGAAAGTCTTCAGTCAAAGTCTTCAAACAGTAATGATCAAATACACAGCAAGTATGCGAGGAAATGAAAGAGTTGAGGAAATAGAACCAGTAGCTCGGTGAAGACAATGATTTGGTAGACCAGTTCCAACTGCTGTGACAGTTGTACGTCTGGTTGGAGCGGCTAAGTATTTAAACCTGAGGACACACAGTCCTCACCGTATTCTCCTTGAGCTAAGGTCACACAGACCTCGCCCAATCACTTGTGGTAAGTCTTCAGGTGACTTCCAAACCTTCACAGACTTGGTCACTCGGCGATCCACAATTTCCTCTTAGATGCTCTAAACCATGACGCCTAACCGTCTGGAGGATGCACAGTCCTCAAAGGTAACAAGCGTCGGTTCCACACAGGAACAATCTCTTCAGTGATGCTTAATCACTTTGGGTTTGTAGGTATTTGGGTTTTTGGGTTTTTCCTCACTTGATGATTTTCGCTCAAAGTCCTCGGAGGATGGGATGCTCTAAATGACAAGTGTCAGTTTTTCTCGGAGCAGCCAACCAACTAGTGGTTGTAGGGGGCGGCTATTTATAGCCTAGGGAGCAGCCCGACATGATAAGACATAAATGCCCTTCAATGATATGACCGTGGGGGGGGGGGGGGGGGGGGGGGGGGGGGGGGGGGGGGGGGGGGGGGGGGGGGGGGGGGGGGGGGGGGGGGGGGGGGGGGGGGGGGGGGGGGGGGGGGGGGGGGGGGGGGGGGGGGGGGGGGGGGGGGGGGGGGGGGGGGGGGGGGGGGGGGGGGGGGGGGGGGGGGGGGGGGGGGGGGGGGGGGGGGGGGGGGGGGGGGGGGGGGGGGGGGGGGGGGGGGGGGGGGGGGGGGGGGGGGGGGGGGGGGGGGGGGGGGGGGGGGGGGGGGGGGGGGGGGGGGGGGGGGGGGGGGGGGGGGGGGGGGGGGGGGGGGGGGGGGGGGGGGGGGGGGGGGGGGGGGGGGGGGGGGGGGGGGGGGGGGGGGGGGGGGGGGGGGGGGGGGGGGGGGGGGGGGGGGGGGGGGGGGGGGGGGGGGGGGGGGGGGGGGGGGGGGGGGGGGGGGGGGGGGGGGGGGGGGGGGGGGGGGGGGGGGGGGGGGGGGGGGGGGGGGGGGGGGGGGGGGGGGGGGGGGGGGGGGGGGGGGGGGGGGGGGGGGGGGGGGGGGGGGGGGGGGGGGGGGGGGGGGGGGGGGGGGGGGGGGGGGGGGGGGGGGGGGGGGGGGGGGGGGGGGGGGGGGGGGGGGGGGGGGGGGGGGGGGGGGGGGGGGGGGGGGGGGGGGGGGGGGGGGGGGGGGGGGGGGGGGGGGGGGGGGGGGGGGGGGGGGGGGGGGGGGGGGGGGGGGGGGGGGGGGGGGGGGGGGGGGGGGGGGGGGGGGGGGGGGGGGGGGGGGGGGGGGGGGGGGGGGGGGGGGGGGGGGGGGGGGGGGGGGGGGGGGGGGGGGGGGGGGGGGGGGGGGGGGGGGGGGGGGGGGGGGGGGGGGGGGGGGGGGGGGGGGGGGGGGGGGGGGGGGGGGGGGGGGGGGGGGGGGGGGGGGGGGGGGGGGGGGGGGGGGGGGGGGGGGGGGGGGGGGGGGGGGGGGGGGGGGGGGGGGGGGGGGGGGGGGGGGGGGGGGGGGGGGGGGGGGGGGGGGGGGGGGGGGGGGGGGGGGGGGGGGGGGGGGGGGGGGGGGGGGGGGGGGGGGGGGGGGGGGGGGGGGGGGGGGGGGGGGGGGGGGGGGGGGGGGGGGGGGGGGGGGGGGGGGGGGGGGGGGGGGGGGGGGGGGGGGGGGGGGGGGGGGGGGGGGGGGGGGGGGGGGGGGGGGGGGGGGGGGGGGGGGGGGGGGGGGGGGGGGGGGGGGGGGGGGGGGGGGGGGGGGGGGGGGGGGGGGGGGGGGGGGGGGGGGGGGGGGGGGGGGGGGGGGGGGGGGGGGGGGGGGGGGGGGGGGGGGGGGGGGGGGGGGGGGGGGGGGGGGGGGGGGGGGGGGGGGGGGGGGGGGGGGGGGGGGGGGGGGGGGGGGGGGGGGGGGGGGGGGGGGGGGGGGGGGGGGGGGGGGGGGGGGGGGGGGGGGGGGGGGGGGGGGGGGGGGGGGGGGGGGGGGGGGGGGGGGGGGGGGGGGGGGGGGGGGGGGGGGGGGGGGGGGGGGGGGGGGGGGGGGGGGGGGGGGGGGGGGGGGGACGGCTACATTGGCCAGTGTCAAGTACTGATTTTGGTTGACTCAGGAAGTTCTGGAAATTTTATTAATTCACATGTGGTCGAAGCTCTTCAACTTCCTGTACAACAATTATCTCCTGTTCGAGTGGCGATTGCTGATGGCTCCACTATGCTGAGCAACACTGGCATTTCAGGGCTAACATGGGGCGTCCAACAACATAAGTTCATAGCTGATATGCGCGTGTTGCCGTTGAAAGGATATGACATCATCCTCGGCATGGACTGGTTAGAGGACATTGGCAGTGGTGAATTGTGGGTTAACTGGAGGCGCAAGAAGCTGAGATTTAATCATGAAGGCAAGCGCATTACATTGCGTGGCATTACTGACAACACTACCTATTGCCCCGCAGTTTCGACCAAACAATTATATCAAATGGTGAACCAAGGTGCCGTGGCCCAGCTGATTCAGTTGTCTCCTGCCACTTATGTCAAGGGAGCTATTGTTGTACCTCCATCTACACAGGCCTTACTTGATGAGCATGCTGAAACATTTACAGAGCCCACTGAGTTGCCACCAGCACGTTCTTTTGATCACTCCATTCCACTGATTCCAGGTGCTATTCCAGTGCAAAAGAAACCATATAGGTATGCTCCATCATAGAAGGATGAATTGGAAAGACAAATCAAAGAGATGCTTGATCGTGGCGTCATTCAACAAAGTTCTAGCCCGTATGCTTCTCCGGTCATCTTGGTGAAGAAAAAAGATGGAGGGTGGCGTCTATGTGTAGACTATCGCTACCTCAATGAATTGACAGTGAAAAATAAATACCCAATACCTATTGTTGATGAGCTGTTGGATGAGCTTTGTGGTGCGCAGTATTTCACCAAACTTGACCTTCGCAGTGGTTATCATCAAATCCGGCTAGTTGAGGGGGAAGAATACAAAACCGCTTTCAAGACACATCATGGGCACTGGGAATTCCGGGTTATGCCGTTTGGCCTTACAAATGCCCCGGCTACCTTTCAGAAGGCTATGAATGTATTATTTGCACATCTTCTGCTCAAAGGAGTTCTTATCTTTATGGATGATATCTTGATATATGCACCTACCTTGGATGCTCATAATATGTTGTTAAAGCAAGTGTTTCAGATCTTGCAGCAGAACAAATTATACCTCAAGGCCTCTAAGTGTTCCTTCGCACAACCATCTTTGGAATATCTTGGGCATATCATTAGTGCCGATGGAGTAGCCACCGACCCAGCTAAAATTCAAGCTATTAAGGATTGGTCAACACCGTCCAATATGAAGCAGTTACGAGGATTTCTTGGCCTTGCCGGATACTACAGAAAATTCATTGCTCAGTATGGTACAATAAGCCGTCCTCTCACTGAGTTACTAAAGAAGAATGTGCAATTCACGTGGACTAGCACAATGGATGCAACTTTTCAAGCCTTGAAACTAGCCCTCGTGCAAGCGCCTGTCTTGGCCTTGCTGGATATTAAGGTGTCCTTTGATATTCATACTGATGCTTCAGGGACGGGAATTGGCCCTCGCACACAAGCTTTATCCACCTATGCGAAAGAGTGTCTGGCGCTTATTATGGCCGTGGAGAAATGGAAACCTTATTTACAGCATCGTGAATTTACTATCTACACCGATCATAAAACATTGGTTCACCTGGAGACTCAGCAATTGACCAATACGATTCAGCATAAGGCATTCTGCAAACTTTTGGGATTGTAATACAAAGTCAAGTATAAGGAAGGGTCCAATAATTCGGCTGCTGATGCATTATCTCGCCGTCAAGGCTCCCACGGCTACATTGGCCAGTGTCAAGTACTGATTTTGGTTGACTCAGGAAGTTCTGGAAATTTTATTAATTCACATGTGGTCGAAGCTCTTCAACTTCCTGTAGGGGATGCTCAAGGTTACTCTTTGCATGATGGTGTTATCAAGTACAATGACCGCATTTGGTTAGGAAACCATCAAGAAGCAAAGCAAGCTATCCTATTGTCACTTCATACTAGCGGCATTGGTGGTCATAGTGGAATCACAACAACCTATAACAAGGTTAAGAGTCTGTTTGCTTGGCCACAACTGAAAAATGATGTCATTGAATATATCTCCAAGTGCACAGTTTGCCAACAAGCAAAGTCAGAGCACATTAGGACCCCTGGGTTATTACAACCTTTGCCTATACCGGAGAAGGCCTGGGATATTATTAGTCTGGACTTTATGGAGGGTTTACCGAAATCAGCAAGGTATGACACCATTCTAGTCATCATTGATAAATTCACAAAATATGGACATTTCCTACCTCTGTCCCATCCCTATACAGCGCTGCCTCCGTTGCCCAGTTATTTGTTGATAATATTTACAAATTGCATGGTCTCCCTAAGGTTATCATATCAGATAGAGATAAGATATTTACAAGCATATTTTGGCAACAGTTGTTCAAACTCACAGATACAACATTGAATATGAGTTCAAGCTATCACCCTCAAACTGATGGTCAAACCAAGCGTTTGAACCAGTGTCTTGAAACATATTTGCGATGTATGACTCAAGCTTGCCCCACCAAATGGTCTCGTTGGATATCTTTAGCGGAGTACTGGTATAATACCACATGGCATTCAGCACTTGGCAAATCTCCATTTGAAGTACTCTATGGGTATAAGCCAAAACACTTTAGTATTCAAGATAGTTCTGCTGTTTCCCCTCCTGATTTAGAACAGTGGCTCAAAGACAAAGAGGATATGAATGCTTTAATTCAGCAACAACTTCTTCGAGCTCAACAACGAATGAAAAGCCAGGCAGATAAAAAGCGTGTTGAGCGTTCCTTCCAAGTGGGGGAAGATGTTTATTTAAAGTTACAACCATATGTTTAAACTTCTATTGCACGACGCTCAAACCAAAAATTAAGCTACAAGTTCTTTGGACCTTACAAGATTCTTCAAAAAGTAGCTGCTGTAGCCTACAAATTAGAATTACCACCGGGCAGTCATGTGCATCCTGTAGTACATGTGTCCTTGCTCAAGAAGGCGGTTCCTGCTGCTATTACACCTGAGCCTGATTTGCCTGTAGCCTGTATTACCTTAGAGGAAGGTATTGTCCCGTTTCACATTCTGGATACAAAACTTATTCAAACAGGTGCTTCTTCTACTCCTTTGGTGCAAGTCCAATGGTCTTCATTGCCTAATTCATGGCTCACATGGGAAAACAAGGAGCGCTTGCTGGCCGATTTTCCAAATGCCCCTGCTTGGGGTCAAGCAGGTTTCAAAAAGGCGGGGGTAATGTCACGCCCGTGGGCCGGGCCACTGGATTAACTGAAGATGACCAAAGGGAAACGACGACAGCCCAACCCGTTTAGTAAAATGTGTTGTGCGTGTGTGGGGACCGGCTGTGTCCAGGTTGGAGGCTGCTGCTATCTAACTGAAGATGGGATGCAGAGAACGCATGTATTCAGAACTGAGATAGATCTCACCTGCTCCCTTCTTCTTGCTGTCCCTGTATCCCCCAATTCCTCTTCTGGATACTAAATATATTGATCTGAACCTATTCGGTGTGCTGCCATTAGGTCTTTGATCGTAACAACTTCCTGATCGAGTTTATTACCAATAATGGATACGATTGTATTGTACTACCATGCCTGTATACTATCTGTGAGAGAATATCAGGTGATACCATCACTTGAGTGCCACCATGATACCAATTTGAACATTTTAATTTTAGACGTGTCAATTTTTTTTGTGAATGTTCATCACATATGTTTCTACAACCTCTAAAAATTTAAATCAAAATCCAAATACACAAAGAGAAACAAAAATGAGAAATTCAACATGAATAGTGGCAATAAGGACAAAAGGATGAATAGTGTCAAAAACGACACTATTCATATCTGGATTTCTCTTTTTTGTTTCTCTTTGTGTATTTAGGATTTTGATCTGAATTTTTTAGAGGTTGTAGACACATATGTGATGAACATTCACAAAAAAATTCAATTTTTTTTACGCATCTAAAATTAAAATTTTCAAATTTGTATCATGGTAGCACTTAAGTGATTATGTCACCTGATATTCTCTCCACTATCTGTGTGCTTGAAGACTGTTATTATTACAAGAAAATTAAAGTACGATCATATACTGTCGACGTTTCGAAGGGTGCCCGTATCAAGGCTTTCTTTAATTATGTGCTTGAAGCTTTGCTACGTGGCAATTAGTTGACCCACTTTATCACCTACTTTTTCCTCCAGAGAAACAAAATTTTGATCTGCGATAATAATAATGTAATACAAAACACTCGAGTCCAATCATTTTTCTCCATGTGAAATATTCCAGGGATAAGAAAAATCTAGAGTTCTAGGCCATCTGTTTGGATGGGCTGGATGATTTGATCACAACCTAATCTATCACGTTGTCCTTAAACCGATATATATGACATAGGGGCCGTCAAGCAACATGATAGTAAAGATTTCATTTCTCCAATGATGTCGTGGGCGTTGGTCGGTGCTAATTAGGAGGGGGTGGCCAAAAACATACGTACTAAATTGAAACGGGTCTTCTGAAACAAAAGGCCTTTTGAAATAATTGAAATTGATCTTTGAAAATAATTGAAATCATTTATTTGAAAGAACTAAAATCATTATTTTGAATAAATTGTAATGGGTCTTTTGAAACAAATATAAATCAATCTTTCAAAAAAAGTTGAATTGCTAATTAAAAGGTATGTCATTGAAATAATTAAAATCTCTCTTTGGACTAACTGAAATTAGTCCTTTGAAAAAACCGAAATCGGTATTTTCAAACAATTGAAATGTATCTTTGAAAATAATTGAAAGCAGTCTTTTGATTATTGAAATTGGTCTCTCATATAATTTACCGGATTACAATTTTTCTTATTATTGAGGGCAGGCCTGGCGCAGTAGTGAAGTTCTCCCCACTTGTGCTAAGAGGTCCTGGGTTCGAACCAGCCTCTTTGCATTGCACTTCGCAGGGGTAAGACTAGGTTCCTATAATCCGTTCCCAGACCCCACCTTGTGTGGGAGGTTCAATGCACTGGGTCTGTCCTTTTCCTTTTACTATTTTTCTTATTAGTACACCACACCATTTCATGAAATTTCAGTGTTTCACTAAATTTTGATATTTAGTGAAATTTGAATATTATATTAAATTCCAGTTATCAATATTTCTAAAACATACACCTACGTAATTTAAGTTCCTATTTCAGTTTGACTGTTTCATAATGTTAATATGATACTACGAAAAGAGTCCATCATTAAGAAAAATCCATATATAAAAAGTACTCCCTCTGTAAACTAATATAAGATGTTTTAGGTCACTAAAGTAATGACCTAAAACATCTTATATTAGTTTTAGTTTGCAGAGGGGGTAACATCAAAACTAGCAAAAAGAAATCAAAACTAATACCACATAAATAAAATAATCCCAATCAAATTTCCCTTTTACTTAAACATTATTATTCACATAATTTTTGAGCATTTATATGGCTTAAAAGTGCACAAGACATAACCATAAATCCTTTTAAAGCAGATTAAAGTGTTTAAAATTCAGGATAGCCCAAAAAAGACTATTTTTGATCCACGGTAGGCATGGGCCGAACGAAAACCGGTAAGCCGGACAAAGCCTAGCCCATTCTCACCCGCGGCAGAGGAGAGAATGGCTGTTCGCCAGAAACCATGGCGGCTGGCCTGTACGCAGGCACACGTCAATGGGACGGTGCACTGGCTGGGGAGTGTGAAGGAGAGACGGGGCGAGGAGCATGATGGGGCGATGGCGACGCACATGACAATAATTCAGTAGTAATTCCCCAATCTCCTTTCTTTAGGTTTTCAGTAGTAATTCTGGACAAACTGCAGAGGACAATCATTTAGCAGCTGGTATATATGCTCCTCTCCAAAGGAGGAAAATAACCGTGGAGATAAACTGATTTATTCAGGACCAAATTACTTATGGACCCGTCAGTGCAGACTTGTTTTGCAGCAGTGAATTATCTCTTCGTACAATGTTGAAAGCAAACCAAAGCGGTTTATAATGATACTAGAGTACATGTTTGCTAGTTCCATATACACCATCAGATGTTACATTACTTATCAGTTACAGAGAAAACAACACTTTTTCACCAAGCAGCTAGGTAGGTAGGTAGTAGAGAAGAAACCACATGATACGATTTCATCCTCATAGCCATAGGCACTACAGCGCAGGAAAGGTGATGCCAGCCTGCAAAAAATCAACCTGATCTTCACCAGCTTTAATCGTAGACAGCTCATCGCTCGCGCGTCGTGCCGTTGGCCTGCGCGATGGATTCGGCTCTAGGCACCGAACTGCAACACAAAGCATGGAGTATATTTCTCTAGCTGTCTCAGCATCTGGGAGCACAAGCCTGGGGTCCAATAGATCTAGAAGGCACACGACATTGTTCTTGGTGGCCAATGAGAGGGATGAGAGCAAATCGCCTGGATGAGATCCCATAAATAGCTCTAAAACAAGCACTCCGAAGCTGTATACATCACATTTCTCCGTCACGTTTTCTGTATATGCTAGCTCTGCAATTCATACAAAAAAAATCAATGTATATGTTGTAGCTAAACAGCTCAAAGTTCATCATAACTATTAGATTACATCAAAATTCACAACAACGTACATATGCATTGCCAAAAATGCAAAATTAGCAGTTAAGGTTTTAGTTTTGTTTACCTGGGGCAAGATAGCCTTTTGTCCCGGCAAGCCTTGTGAGATTCTGGCCAAAAATATCGAGAATTTTGGCCGTACCAAAGTCAGAGATGCAAGCTCTATATTCTAGATCTAGCAAAATGTTGTTACTTGTTATATCCCTGTGGACTATTGGTGATGAACAATCATGATGCATGTATGCCAAAGCATGAACCACATCCAACACAATATGTATTCGCCTTCTCCAATCCAATTCAGTTGCCCTTTCATGTTCCTTCAGTGTTTTTGCCAAGTCTCCTCTCTCCATATATTCATAGATAAGGAACCTGCCTTGGCTAGAACAACAATAACCAAATAGTTTTACGATGTTTCGATGACGAATCTGCACCAATGCCTCAATTTCACGATTGAACATGTGCTCGTTCAATAAACACTCGTCTTCTATCATGTGTATCTTCTTCACTGCAAATATTTCGCATGTTCCAAGTCTAGCTTTGTAGACAGATCCCCATATCCCCCGGTTCCTATGCAATGGATCTCGCTAAAATCGTTGGTTGCTTCAACGATTTGTTGGAACACATTTACCCCATCAAAACTCCAAATAGATAAGGCAGCTGCTTGCGTTACTTTGTCGCTGTTAGTTGCTTTGGTTTTCTTCCTTTCATGCCAGAACATCAGCATCACCGCAATAAGAACGAGAGATACAAGAGTAGGAACAATGATTAGTATAAGTATTTTGTAATATTTCTTTTTGCCTCTGCTATGAGTTGCACTACTACAAGGGGGCAATCCTTTCACCACACCACATAGCATCTTGTTATGCATGAACCATTGTATTGGAGCTTCTTGGAAGGGCTTACTCTTCGGGACTGGCCCTTCCAATTCATTGTAAGATACATCAATGGTTGTCAAGCTTTCCAAACTCTGAAATGATGACGGGATGGAGCCATTAAGTTCATTGTGTGAAAGATTCAGAGTATCTAGCATGATGAGACCACTAAGTTGGCTTGGTATTTCTCCAGTAAACGAATTATCATTTAAATCCAATAGTTCTTGTAAGTTGCGCAATAACCCTAGCTTGGCAGGGATGTTTCCTTTGAAGTTATTGTGATTCAACTTCAAAAGGCGAAGCTTCAAACAATGCCCAATTGAATCTTGTACCGAACCATTTAGGTTATTTGATGACAAATCTAGCAACTCCAGATTGGATAGTGCTCCAATCTCTTGTGGAATGCTTCCATGGAGCAAATTGTCTGTGAGGCTCAGGTTGAACAAATTTCTTAGATCACCTAGTGCACTTGGAAGCTCTCCTTCAAGCTTGTTTGACGAAAGATCAAGTAGCCCTAGTTGAGATAGTTGCCCCATACTTGCGGGTATTTTCCCCGTAAGGTTGTTGTTTGAGATGCGTAGCATCGTAAGATGATGGCATCCTCCCCAGTGATAAGATAATTGACCAAACAAATTATTTGAGCTCATATCTATGTAGACAAGATTTGGATAAAGTCCCATCTTAGAAATATTTCCTTCTATCTGATTCCTCTCAAGACGAACACAAACTTGATGGCAGAGGTCCGCTGAGATTGTTGTCAAATGCGCTTAATCTCTCGAGCATGCCTCCAACACACAAGTTGGTTGGCAAGGGACCAGAGAGATTGTTATCATTAATTTGCAGATATTTGAGATCCATTAAGGTACCAATTTCTTGTGGAACATGTCCGGAGAATTGATTACCATTGAGGTATAAAGTATTGAGCTTGGTAAAATTGCCAAAGGTATATGGGATGGAACCCATGAGTTTGTTCCAACGAAGGTCCAACTCTTCTAGATTCACTAGGGAACCTAGTTCTCGTGGAACATGACCGGAGAGTTGATTATCATTGAGGTATAAGATAGAGAGCTTGGTCAAATTTCGAAAGGTATTGGGGAAGGAACCCATGAGTTTGTTGTGGCTAAGATCAATTTTTTGTAATTTCACTAGGTAACCTAGTTCTTCGGGAACATATCGGGATAACTGATTGCCATCAAGGTACAAGATAGTGAGTTTAGTACAATTCCCTAGACTTCTTGGAACGGGGCCTGTGAGGATGCTGTTGGAAATACTTAACCTGATCAGCTTCTTAAGATAGCCTAGTTCAGTGGGTATGGAACCAGACAAGTGGTTGGTTGACAACTCCAGCGTTACAAGACCTTTTAGGTGTTCTATTTGCTTTGGTATTTCACCGGAGATTTTATTCCCTTGGAGCAGTAGGCCCCGCAGGTTTGGCAAAGACGATGCTAAAGCGGCTGGAAAGGAGCCCCTTATCTGATTTTTGGAGAGTCAGATACTCGTCAGAGTATGCAACGCTGTGAAGTTGAGGGTCTCCAGCCTTGCTTTCAGCCGCAAACCCCGCAGAGAGATCTCGATGATCACCTCTTGGTGGCTTGCTTGATGCTCGCCACACTTGATGCCATACCAGCTGCATGGCCGTGTATTGTTGTTTCTCCATGATCGCAGCCGGGCTGACGGGTTTTGGATGGTGGCTTTCCAGGCGAGGAGGGCTCCCGCCTGTTCTTCCAAGAGGAATGAGGATGGCACCGCCATGACATGGGGAAACAAGGCTAGTAGGAGAGCGAGCGAGATGAGCTTTAAGTGAGGGGAGGTCGCCATGGCAGCTGGAGTAGGTTATTGGTTTTGCGCCGGTCGAACTCGATGGAGTCTCTTCTTATAGAGGTGCATCTCCACAGGCGTACCTCTCACCATGGGGCCGGAGGCTAGAGAGGAGAGGCAGCTCCGCGTATGACTGGAGACTAGCGCTTCCAGGGGGGGGGGGGGGGGGGGGGGGGGGGGGGGGGGGGGGGGGGGGGGGGGGGGGGGGGGGGGGGGGGGGGGGGGGGGGGGGGGGGGGGGGGGGGGGGGGGGGGGGGGGGGGGGGGGGGGGGGGGGGGGGGAAAAAAAAAAACAAGCCTGTGTCCACGTAAAAAAATACAGATTCTGTATCAAAACGCCGATCTCGAGAGGGGCCGTGCGCCGAGGTCCGTTGAAAAGTCATCCGGGGTAGGTATATAGGCATGTCGCAGGCTGTTTGATTTTGTACTGAACAAAAGTACACTGCCGTACGTGCCGAACGAGTGAGTGATATGGATGGACTTGACTCGAGGCTAGACTTTTTTTTCCGAGAAAACCTCGGATCTATTCATCAACTGTCAAGATAGGACCAGCTTTTGTCTTGCACTCGTTCGAATTCCCCTCATAAGAGCTCCCACGTACTCGACCCCCGCGTCGCTCCGCTCGGGCGACTCGGGGGAAAAACTTCGCTCGTCGCCGGCGGCCACCTCACGTGCGCCCCTCTCCGCCGCTGCCGCTGGCCTCGCTAAGGTGGCGGCGGCCCCCTGCCTCCGAAGGTGGCTCGGGGAGATCCCGCGGCGGACGCGTGGTGCTGGGTGGTCGGGGTCGTCCCGGTGGCGACTTCTGCCGCGCTCGAAACTGAGGGGCGCGGTGCGCGCTGGGGGGCAGGGTGTCGGCGTGGTGCCGCGAGGCCTGCTCACCGGCGCCTAGGCGTGGCGCGCGCGGGCGTTCCCTCTCTGCGGCGGTGGATCTGGCTGGTGCGCTGGATCCTGGCCTGCGGCCGGCTGTGGGCGTCAGGGCTGCGTTCCCTGGCGTCGCGCGTGGTGGTCGCGCCGTCTGCGGCCGCTTGGGTGGCGTGGCGGCGGGGCCAGGCCGGTGGTCCAGCCACTTCTCTCTTTCCGGCCAGATCCAAGTCGGGGGCGGCATGGCTCTGCTCATCCTCCCGCGGATCTCGCACTCACTGACGCGCCTTGCTCGGTTCCACCCCTGTTGGCTGCTTCGGCGGTCTGGTGTTTGACCGGCAGGCGCTCGGTCGCCGTAGCAGGTGGTGGTTCCCCCCCTTGCGGTGGTGGCTCCGGTCTCAGCAGCGATGTGGCTCTGCAAAAGGGTGGCGAGGGTGATGCTACGGGCGAAAGCCCTATGTCGGCCTCAGTCGGCATCGGCGGTAGCGGCGTACTGCAGCGCCGGATCCCTCTCTGGAGGTGCCGCTGTGTGATGCATTGGTTCCCTCAACTACTCTGTCCGTTCTCCGGGTGAAAGCCTTAGATCAACATTTATCGGACTACACACATCAAATGTATGATCACCGATAAGTTTGTTGTTCGTTCCTTATGGCCCGTGAACGGTATTTCAGTCACTTCTCTTTTCGGAGGAAAGTTGCAAGTGTCAGATGATTCAAAATCAAATGACTTCAAAATCCATCACAATGGAATTTTCCATGCGGGTTTCTCCAATGCGACCAAATGCAGTGCCACACTTGTGTGGTATTCTTTTAGTCTTGCGACATTTAGGGGGGGGGGGGGGGGGGGGGGGGGGGGGGGGGGGGGGGGGGGGGGGGGGGGGGGGGGGGGGGGGGGGGGGGGGGGGGGGGGGGGGGGGGGGGGGGGGGGGGGGGGGGGGGGGGGGGGGGGGGGGGGGGGGGGGGGGGGGGGGGTGCAAGATACCTTATGCAATGGGCTAGAGTGTGAAACTCTACAATGAATTATGCAAGTAAATACATAGGTAATACACCGATGGAAGGCATAGTAACATTTACTATGTTCCCTGTGTGTATCTTAAACCTCATTCCTGACTAGTCTTTCAGGCCATAGTAGTTCTTACATCGAGTTGCAACAAAATGCAATCGAGCGGGTATCTTTGTGATTAACTCACAATACCCAAGAATCAGTGATTAACAATTTAATCATAATTCCCAAGAACTATATCTTTGACCAGCCTTCTATACATCAAAAACTTGTATGACATTCATACATGAGCTGGATATTCCAGTCTTCTCTCTTTTTGCCTTTATACTTCCAACAGTTTAACTTTAAGTATTTCTCCTACTCTCAGAAGAAGCACTCAACTTAAGAGTGGCGTTAGCCCCGGACTTCCTAGGCGTGAAAGTCTCACTAACACCCTTCGGACACTTCCTTTCTCTTTAAGTTGTTGTTTTATTCACCTTTCATCATATGACAGGCGTTCTACTGGATCCCTCTCTTATCAGTCAAAAGCCCAGTAAACACTTTTACCCCACCTTTCATCATATGACAGGCGTTCTACTGGATCCCTCTCTTATCAGTCAAATGCATAGTAAACACTTTTACTAATGTTTTGCAAAACAAATATTGCTTTGGATATCATATATCTTTTAGCCTTTGTTTGTCTCTGAAAATGATTTTCAGATTCCATGAATATCAAATAACTATCCAAACTTTCGAAGTTTGGGTCTCATGGAAGCAAACATATTGCACTTGACTGAAAACGGAATTCTAGCTTTTTGGATCGAAGGACGAGAGTCACATGATCCATAGCATTAGCGGGAGAATACCGAAAGTATGCGATAGGACAAAGTCCTTCTCGGCACTCTTGAGGACAATCCTCACATTACGTTACCAACCGTAAAGTTTTAACCAGATATTTAACAGCTATTCAATTTTAATAGGGAAGGTGGAAACGTGAGCCATTTATTCTACAACTATTATGCAAAACACACTTGACAGTGTTCAAAATTAATTGCACTGAGAATTAAATAAGTCAATTTCTATAGTGCGCTCCCACTCAAATCAATATCTCTCAAAATTGATTGTGAGTGATTCAAGATCCGAATTGCAATTTAACGCCATTGATGTAGATCATCACTGATGGCGAAAATCACAACCGGTAGGCCAACTTGCCAATCACATCTCTATGCGACTCTTGTTCATCTTTCGATGCGTGTGTTCCGAGCTCAGGGAGATCCTTCCAGAACATCAAGACAACCAAGTGATCTCGCTGCGAGGTCTCAACTCACCCGCCTCACACATCCCTAATCGTTCGCACCCAGGGAGATCCTGCGATGCCCCGAGAAGTTAGGTGCCGTGACGGTGCTACACTTGGGAGAACACTAACTACTTGATATTTTAGTGAGAGATCACCCTAATAAAAGCGACTACCACGCAATCGAGAAGGGTGCACCAAAGGGATAAACATCTCAGGCAATTCATAATTAGCATGATATGGTATAGCCCTTTCTGACGGAGAAGTCAAGCATTCTTCATCTTCGGCACTCGCGTCGGTGTTCACCTTCACGAAGATTGCCACCACCTTGTCGATGCACCAGATAATATTGCTATCTCTATAGCTAATAAAATAAGTGCATTACATAAGGTTGACACGCAGGTCATTAAAGTGCAATCATATGGCTCCAGCCATCATGCCGAATCATGACATGCAGGTCATGTTAATCAATATACATCATATAGTCATCTCATACATAATCAAATTATTATGAGCACTACTATACCACATCAAATGCCCCCCCCCCCCCCCCCCCCCCCCCCCCCCCCCCCCCCCCCCCCCCTCATACATAATCAAATTATTATGAGCACTGCTATACCACATCACATGCACATTCAAACCCTCCTGCAAAACCAAGTTAGACGTCTCTAATCGGTTCATGCAAAAACTTGTTTTTCGTGGCTTCTAAGGTTTCGAAACAAACCGAAGCTACCAACGTCCATCATCAAGTATGATAATTCAAGTCGCTAGATTAACTTTCCAGGGTGTATGAAGCACGAGATAATAAAATCTCGAACCCCATACTAAACTTCGTCATACGCATGACCCCCGTGCAGATCATATCTGCATTGCCCTTTCGTCTGCGAAATTTCATCTTTCTTTTTAACTACGATGGAATTCAAAGAACTGTTAGCACTTCGTTGATCAATCAGGATCGCGGATTGCCAGAACATTGAAACTCCACCATACTGTTATCAAGATCAGAAATATACAAATTCCAGGGAAGCAACAAGAACATCGGGTAACAGATTTCATCTGCTACCCGCACAAATAATTTTCAGCAATAGATCTCATCTACTACCTAATTATATTGTGCAACACCCATACATCTCATGTATTCTAGATCGCAACCTGCATCTACGCATAGCACGGCTCATGATGCCACTGTAGGGAAACGCAGCAGAAAACAAAAATTTTCCAACCTACGCACCAGCCCAGGACCACTA
>JAAAWM010010745.1:0-50173 GCA_036873465.1 Thinopyrum obtusiflorum | reverse complement strand
TTAGATAAGTCTTTTATCCCCTGTTATGCACTTCCGTATAGAACTGGGACATATGAAACCTCATTTATATTCTTAAAACCACCGTGCTCCCCTTTTCCCGTACCCAAGAGCTATCCCCTAGGTCGGAACTTGGTCGTAGTCGCGGTGGCAAGAGAAATGAACGAGGGGCCTAACCCTGCTTCGCCCCTGCCTCCGCCAAGAGCGTGAGAATGGTCGACCAAAGCGGGGGGACGGCAAGGCCTGTTGCCGGGCGACAATGTTTACCTTAGAAATAACAAGGATTCGTCCTTGGCATGGGCCTCGCTCACGCACAAAGAACTCGGCAAACACCCTTTTTCATTAAAAACGTCCCATACAGGTACAGTTCATACGGAATAAAAAATATGAGCAAGGGGATTACAAGTCTAAAAAGTAACAAGTGCCCGCGGGCTTACAAACTAAAAAGAGATAAGGTGCTCGTAATCCCTTTCTTGTCCCTCTCCTCAGGAGGTGAAACAAGATAGCAGGAGGGTGAAAGGAGCGCCTAGGCAAGGAGAGAGAAGCAGAAGGCGCCAAGAGAGCATCCCGGTGCCGGCGGAGGGGCTGGAAGATGAGGCAATGGCCCGACAATACGCGACGAAGGCGTCGGTGCCCGCGTACTCCGAGTTGACGGCCGCCACCCGCCTTCTTCGCCTTCTCCAGCCCTCCTACGCCAGCCGCCCAAGGAGGCGATGGGGAACGCGCTGATGGAGAGCTTGACTAGGAAGGCCCTCGGCAGGGCGCGAGGCCGAGGGAGGGGACATGATCAGTCGAAGTCGGGGTCGGCATCCTGCCGCCCGACTCCCTCGTCATCGCTGTCGCTGTCCTCCTCGTCACTCCCGCTCGAGGAGGAATCTTCATCATCGGAGGAGCTTACCACACAGCACTTCAGGAGAGTTCCAAGATCTCCGAAGACCTTGACGGAGAGTAGGCCGCCCTCCATTAACTTGAAGTAGAGGACGAGCCGCACCGTCAGGCTATGGATGCGAGCAAATGTCTTCCATCCATGACGGAGATACATAACATGCGGAGCGGGGAAGTCGACGTCGACCCACGTACCGCCGGTCCCGCAGCCCCTCATGTGCAATCTGAGGGTCTGGGGCGGATCAAGGGGGGGGGGGGGGGGGGGGGGGGGGGGGGGGGGGGGGGGGGGGGGGGGGGGGGGGGGGGGGGGGGGGGGGGGGGGGGGGGGGGGGGGGGGGGGGGGGGGGGGGGGGGGGGGGGGGGGGGGGGGGGGGGGGGGGGGGGGGGGGGGGGGGGGGGGGGGGGGGGGGGGGGGGGGGGGGGGGGGGGGGGGGGGGGGGGGGGGGGGGGGGGGGGGGGGGGGGGGGGGGGGGGGGGGGGGGGGGGGGGGGGGGGGGGGGGGGGGGGGGGGGGGGGGGGGGGGGGGGGGGGGGGGGGGGGGGGGGGGGGGGGGGGGGGGGGGGGGGGGGGGGGGGGGGGGGGGGGGGGGGGAAGAAGCGGAGGTGGAGGAGGATGGATGCTGAAGGAATGTGGGACGATGCCCCCCTCCCCCCTCCTTATAAAGGGGTGGGGTCAAGGCTCGGCCGCCCCACTCAGCCAATCCAGCCATCGGAGGCGCAGGGAATCAGGACCGACCCGCTGCCCCAATCAGCGACGGCCCGGTTTCCCGCCTCCAACGCCCGCCACTTGCATGAAGGACGCGTGGTGAGCGAGCAGGGTCAAAAAGACGGATGAGGCGACCGTTCCCCGCCCCGTGATCGGGGGGGCATGGGCGCCTTGAAGACTGTGACCCAAGTCCATCCAGTAAATGAACCGCGCCTCCACGCCTCCCTCTTTTATGGGGAATGCGCGAGCCGCCTCTTTACCGCGATGTGACGCATGCGTGCGAGAACCGCCGCACGCATGCCCCCACGTCACGCACGATCCTCCCCGACGCGCGTTCAACGCGGGTCATGGGGAAGCGCAGCGGACGAAGAGTTACTGCGGTGAAAATCCGCCCCGCCTGCCCGTGCACCGTTCTGGGCCTGGCCCAACAACTTGTCGCGCTTATGTGGGGTCCAGGCCCGGGGGCTCCTGTCAGTGTACAAAAGTAGGGGCACACTTTTGTACCCCTTTACTTGTGCACGGGCAGTCGGAGCCGCGCGCCACGGCCACACTAAGCAGGGCAGAGGAGGGGAGCCGGAGAGAAGCCAAAGCACAGGATGGCCAAGGCAACGCCAAGACCAAAGATACCAAAGAGCGAGAGGGCGAGGTGGACTCCCCTGGCAAGGCCCTCCGCTGCCCCGGCAAGAGCCTTGCCGGGGCAACTTGCCCGATGCTAACAGAGCGAGCCACCCTTGAGTCCATGGGTTCCAACTCAACCAACCACATTGGAACTAGGGCTCGGGAGGCACCTCCGTGGTAGCATGCAAATCTTTGTCAAGACCATAGAGATATGAGATCAGATGAGAACCAGAAGACGGCGACCCTCGGCGGGATCCTTGCCGAGGAGATCCACAAGACCCCCGGCAAGCGCCTTGCTGGGGACGACTGCAACACCACGGCAAGACCCTTGCCGGGCCCCCGGCAAGGCCCTTGCCGAGGGCGTCAGCGGGGCCACAGCCAGGCCTACGTCGACCAAGACTCCACCGCCGTCCCCAAGCAGCTACTAGCTCAACCAGCTGGGCAGGCACCTGCGTGGCGACGGGCGGCCTCTACGCCAACTCAGCAAGCACCTGCGTTGTGGCATGCAGATCTTCATGAAGACCCTACCACCGCACCACCTCAGCTGCCAGCCTGCCTGCATGGCGCCGCATGCACCGCTGGCCTGGGCGCGTGTCGAAGCAAGGCAAGGCGGCAACGGACGGGACGGGCCTCGTTCCTGTGCCCAATAAAACTAAGGGACACCTAAGCTACGCATTAAATGCATCTTGTCATGTAAACACGAGCGATAAGCTCGTAGCACTGTAGGCCTTTCCACCTCCTGTGTGCCACTGTGGCAGCCCCTTCCGACTATACAAGGAGGCCCTTGGCATACTGGAGAGGGATTCGGCTCTTTTGAACTATGCAGCCACCATAGCTAGTTCGAGAGCTCAAGAACTCTCTCAAATACACACCAAAGCAGGACTAGGGTATTACGCATCCTCGCGGCCCGAACCTGGGGAAACGATCCTTGTGTTGACTGCTAATCCTGCTCTTCTCACAACCCCGCGCCCTGGCAACCGTAGTAGGGATTCTTGTGATCCCATAGGTGTCGTTTCCCACTGACAGTGTCCGGATCACTTGGCATCACCCTACTGGGACATAAATGATGCCAAACACCAAAGAATAGGTAAGAAAGGGAGACGGGAGAGATGCAGGAGCTGAGCTATAGTGGATCCGAACCGATGCATGCTACACTCACAAGATAAACCGTTAGCAACAAATAATAAAGCTATATGCATGCTATGCAACAAACAAATGCAGGAACGAATACATCAAACAAGAAAGACTCTATACTACCGATTTCTACCGCTCGCGCTGACTAGGGCGTCCTACAGCTAGACCTGCTCAGATACCAAGCCTTGTGGCACCCTGGCTCAGAGAAACCGGAACGCCCCATATTCCAACCCAAATATTGAGGTGAAGTCTTCTAGAATACGGCAATGCTTGCGATAGAACAAATGTGACAACCTGGTTTTTGCCCCTCTTCTTTTTCTGATTTTGATTTGTCTTTTATTTGAATTTGGGTTTTTGGATCATTTCAGTTGGACTTAAACACTTGGGCATAACCTTGATTTGCACCCAAGTGGGTCACCTCTCCCCAAGCCATCATTTCTTCTCTGGTTAACCCCAAAATAATATTAGGAATATTCTTCTTAAATGAAAAATATTCATTTCCTCCTCTAAAACCCTAATCAGCAACATGTGCTCCAAAGCAACCCCCATTTTTCTTGCCCACAAAAATCTGAGAAAATTCCCAAATATTCTTGGAGCCCTAGGGCACCTCCCTGAGCAAAAATATTGCATCACTTTTTGGAATATTTTTGCTACATAAAATCTTTTCTGTTCTGGTCAGAAAAGCCAGTTTCTACAGCAAGTACCATTTTCCTTGATCCAATGAGGCTGATTTTTCTTGAGCATCATTACCCTCCTAAAAAATGCTAACCACCAAAAATCAGCCCCAAACACTCTCTGGTTTGATCACAGTCAACTCCACAAGTTTCTGACTAGAAACATAACAGGAAGAAACCGACTCCCATAGTGCACCTGTGATCAACTCGAACCCATGGAGTGACTCAGCTCATCAAGAACAAAACGCCAGACATGAATTTATGGCAAGTCGTGGCTCTATTCCAGAGTTCGCGCAGTGACCACGCGTGTGTATGATGCCAACGTGCTAGTCGACGCGCTCTGGCTGCCGCCGCGCTGTGTTCAGTGCGTGCTCGCTGCCCTGGCTGCCGCACCTTGCCAAACCGCGCCCCCATCCTCGTCTCCACCTCCTTAACTCCGCCCTGGTGCTCGCCGACCCCGGAGCTCGCCGCAACGAGCATGGGCACGGCGCGGCCAAGCCAACAGTGCGCCCGTGCACCTGTGCTCGTCGCGTACCGCGCTCATGTGCTCGTCGCTGCCCGCCCACAGTTCCCGCGTGATCCCCGGCGCCTTCTCCCCTTCTCACTGACGCCATTCGTCGCCGGGCGCCAATCCAGAGAGCTCCAGCGAGCTCTCGATCCCCGCCTCAGCCTCCCCTATAAATAGAGCCCTCCCGAGCTCATTTCTCTCCACTCACACACTCATCACACCTCCACACCACCGTAGGAAGCCGCAGCCCGGCCGGGCAGGCCTCTGGCCGCTGCCCCCGCCCCGAGCTCACCGGCGATCCCCGTCCACTGCCCCTCCCTCTCCAGAGCCACTCGTGCTCCACTGACCTCTCCGGCGTGTCCGTGGTAGTCCAATGGTGCGTGCTGGTGCTGTTGGAGCTACTGGACTGGCCATGCCTCGCCGGAATCGCCATCTCCGATGAGCCCCGCCCAATGCCGCCACTGGAGAGCCTCTCTCTGACCTCGTCTGGCCACCCCTAGCCATGCTACAGGTACGGGCAGGTGCGCCTCGACCTCCTCTTGCTTCCTATCCTTCTGGATCTGGCCGCCGACCTCTCCTCGCCGGAGAAACGCCGGCGGGTCGCCGCCCCGTCTCGGGGGGGGGGGGGGGGGGGGGGGGGGGGGGGGGGGGGGGGGGGGGGGGGGGGGGGGGGGGGGGGGGGGGGGGGGGGGGGGGGGGGGGGGGGGGGGGGGGGGGGGGGGGGGGGGGGGGGGGGGGGGGGGGGGGGGGGGGGGGGGGGGGGGGGGGGGGGGGGGGGGGGGGGGGGGGGGGGGGGGGGGGGGGGGGGGGGGGGGGGGGGGGGGGGGGGGGGGGGGGGGGGGGGGGGGGGGGGGGGGGGGGGGGGGGGGGGGGGGGGGGGGGGGGGGGGGGGGGGGGGGGGGGGGGGGGGGGGGGGGGGGGGGGGGGGGGGGGGGGGGGGGGGGGGGGGGGGGGGGGGGGGGGGGGGGGGGGGGGGGGGGGGGGGGGGGGGGGGGGGGGGGGGGGGGGGGGGGGGGGGGGGGGGGGGGGGGGGGGGGGGGGGGGGGGGGGGGGGGGGGGGGGGGGGGGGGGGGGGGGGGGGGGGGGGGGGGGGGGGGGGGGGGGGGGGGGGGGGGGGGGGGGGGGGGGGGGGGGGGGGGGGGGGGGGGGGGGGGGGGGGGGGGGGGGGGGGGGGGGGGGGGGGGGGGGGGGGGGGGGGGGGGGGGGGGGGGGGGGGGGGGGGGGGGGGGGGGGGGGGGGGGGGGGGGAAAATGAATTATATTAAGTTAATATCATGGTTAAGTTTGCTGAATAATAATAACCAGAGAAGTGGTATGAGTTGTTGATGATTATGGTTAGTACTTCATGAGGTTGACCCATTTATTTCCGATGATATGTGATGCATATTGTAAGGTTGCATTTTCATGACACCGGTTATTTTTACTTTGAGTTAAACCTGATAATAACTCAACTTGAATATATCATTGATCGGGTCATGGTGCCACTGAATCGAGTTTTTCCCAGTGCAACCAAATTTGCCTCTATGGGAAGGCCTTTATTCGGTCCGTTGTCATGCCTCTGGTCGGTGCCTCCAACGAGGGAAGGTTATGGGCGTGCGTTACCCTTGCCCGGTAAGCAGACATAACCTTGTGTGCCCATAGTTGTTATGGTAACTTGTCCCCATTTGGGACCGCTTATGTTTTGCCACGATGGTGGCCGTTTTGCCACGACGGTGGCCATAGGTGCCTTTGGTAGGCACGGGGCCACCCATGACTTATCCCAGTGGGGAGTAAGTCAGAGTGGCCAGGAGAGTGTCATGGCAATGGAGGGGTTCCGTCGGAATGCCGTTGGTCCACCCGAATGGGAGTGCGAGGCCATGGATTCCATGGTGTGGGTACAGTGTGCTACCTCTACAGAGTGTATTTAATCTATCGATAGCCGCGTCCTCGGTTATGGACACAACTCGGAAGTAGGTCACACCATGGGTCAACGTTTAAATAATCATGCTCACTAATGTTAATAACATGGCACTGTTGGAAAGATGATGGTTGAGAAACTATGTTGATGATGGAGACCAAAGTGATGGTCCGTTTGTGATCCGAGAAAGATCACTGTTTGGTTACGAGGTAACCCGTTTGGAGAGACCAAAGTGTTGGTCCGTTTGTGATCCGAGAAAGATCACTGTTTGGTTATGAGGTAACCCGTTTGGGGAGACCAAAATGATGGTCCGTTTGTGATCCAAGAAAGATCACTGTTTGGTTACGAGGTAACCCGTTTGTTAAGCAAGTTCGAGGGACTTGAGGCACGAGATCATGCTCACTGCATCCCTAGTATGATTTTGCATTGATGATAATTTGGTTAATATCATGATATTGTTTGTCATTATGTTTATGCTGGTTGTGAGGTTGCAAGTACATTCAATGTACTGACCTGGCGTGTCATGCCAGATTTCAGGAAAGTCTCGTTGGATCGGAGTGCTGTCCGAGTCTAGATCGTGTCCACATCGGTGTCCCTGTGCTATGGAGTCCCGCTTCATCGTCGTTCTGCTGCCGCGTAGTTGTCATGATTGAGGCCCCTTTATGTTCACTAAATAATGTACATATTGTTCAGCCGCACCGTGTGTGCCGCTTGGCCTCGCAACTTGATGTAATGTGAACTATGTTCCGCTAGTATCAATAAAGCGGTTGTTTTCTGTACCAAGATGTTGTGTGTTGCCAGAAGACATGATCTCTGGGCTGGCAATGCAAGGTAAACCGGTTGCTCTGAGCCGGGGTGCCACAACACTTGGTATCAGAGCCGTGCTGACTGTAGGACACGTTAGACTACCGACGTGTTAACTGGACGTTAGTTAGAGTAAAAGTTGAGTGCCGGTAGTGTTTGTAGCTGATTGTTGCATTGCATGCACTCGTTTTTTTATTCTAACTTACTAATGGTTGTGAGTGTAGATGGCTCCGGTGCCGTATCCGTGTCCGTTGCAGCTGATGTCGTACACATCGCTGCATCTTCTTCGTAGCGTGTGGCGTCGACTGTTCCCTCACGGTGATGACCCAACATATCGGGTGTACGGGGAGTGTCTAGCCGACTCCGTGTATGAGTATCACGCCATGGTTACTCTGTGCACCAGTTCGTCCGCAGGCTCTTACACTCATACCTCTCGGAGCGGTTATGCATCCACCGCCGCTCAGGCCGTCTAGTATGCTGCATTCGAGATTCTTGTTGAGTTACGCTATACAGAGGCCCGGATGCAGAACCACCCAGGTTTTTGCTTCTACCCATCTTTGCACGATGATGGTCGTGTTCGCTTTCATTCCATTGATCCGGCGTCTGATGGTGACACTAGCCACCTTTCTCGATATATCACTGCTAGTTATCTTCTGATTCACGAGTTGGCTCGAGAGCTGAATCGTGCTCGTTCTGCTTTAGCCGCCGCTAGATCCTACCCTACTCCACCTTCTATGGGATTTACTCCTTATATTGTGCCCGGTTCTAGCTCGCCTATTTCCCCTGTTACTCCCCCGAGTAGCTCGGGCACCTCGGCTGTGAACCCACACAGTGCTCCTGCTGAGTGGGCGTCTCTTCTTGCTACCCCCGCAGCTCCCATGATCCCCTCTCATCCCGTGCCTACCCCTGAGGGAGAGCCCTCGAGGCAGCGTTGTCGTGTTACCTTTAACCTAGAGGTCTCGATTGGCGTCGTCAGTTCAGGAGAGGATCCAGTAGCACCGGCAGAGTCCTAGAGCGTCTGAGTATCCGTAGTAGTCATGTTGATGTACGGATGTAGTCTTACGAGTCATGATGTTCCGTTTCATGTATGAGAGTAGTCGAACTTATCATGTTGTTTATCTTTCATTTATGAGTCTATGTATAATTATGTTGGAACTTTTTTTGTTCGCCGTGTTTTTCTTCAATTTTTCGTTTTCTTTTCTTTTCGGGTTTTGTCGCTGGCTTTTCCCCACTATTTGTGGATGTTGCTCATCGAGGTTGCGTTATCTTGGGAAAAACAAATAATAGGATGACGCGGGGAGGCAGCAGCAGTAACGCTTGTGTGGATGTCCCTGTTCGCCGTTCAGCACGACAGGCAGGGCACTCCCCCGAGCCGTACGATCCACCACCGCCTCCACCGCCAAATCCGCCCTCCACCGAGCAAATTTTATGCATGTTTGAGGAAAGAAGGAATAATGATCTCGTTGACTTATTAAGAAGTGTACAAGCTATGGTTGGGCAGAATGGAAATCAGAACGGTCACCACTCCAAACTGTCAGATTTTAAGAGAACCAAGCCTCCCAGTTTCAGTCAAGTTATTGATCCCTTGGAAGCAGATGATTGGTTACGAACTATTGAGAAAAAGCTTGAGATTGCTCGTACTGAAGAGGATGACAAGGTTCCGTTTGCTATGCATTATCTCGAAGGAGCTGCCGCTATATGGTGGGATAATGCGAAAGCCATGTGGCCTGCTGATGAAGAAATCACTTGGACAAAATTCAAGGATCATTTCCACAAATACCATATTCCTGCTGGTATTATGAAGGTCAAGCAGCGTGAATTCCTCGCGCTCATCCAGGGAAGCCAGTCTTTTAGAGAGTATCTGCATAAGTTCAATCATTTGGCCCGCTATTCCCTCTATGATGTGGCCACAGAAGAAATAAAGATTGACATATTTCTTGGAGGATTAAACCAGCACTCCGGTGCACACTCAGTATGTTTGATTTCCCAGACTTCCAAACTCTAGTAAACAAGGCCCTCATTTCTGAAAGAGAGCACAAGCTTATACATGACAAATAGTCTACCAATAATGATCACAAGCGCAAGTTTGAGCCTAGGAAGGATGGTCAGCCAGTGCAAAAGGCTCGTACTTGGCTGCACACTCAAGTAGAGTACAAGCCCAATTGGCAGCAGAATGTTAACAAAACCACTACCCAAGTCAAGAATGTCGTAACCAACCCGGTGCGGGAAGAATGCCAGCGCAACAATTCCTCTTTTAGTTGTGGGCAAACCGGACATTATGCTAGACAGTGTCCCAAGAACGGCAAGGCAAATGCTCCATTCAGGCCACAAGTCAACCATATGGGGCCATACCCTGTCCAGCAAACCATCACAGGGCAAGTTCATCACCTCTCCGCAGACGAAGCCCAAGAGAACCCCGAAGTCATCATTGGTATGTTTCCTATTAATAGCATACCTGCAATAATTTTATTTGACTCTGGGGCTTCCCACTCTTTTATTTCGCGGAGTTTTGCTGCCCAAAACAAATTTCCTTGTTCGATTTTGAGAAAGAATATGCTGGTACAATCCTCGGGATCTTTGCTCAGAAGCAATATGTCTGCCGTAATTTGGAAATTGATATCAACGGAGTCCGTTTTCCAACTTCCTTGATAGTCATCGAATCTGCCAAGTTGGACATTATTTTGGGGATGAATTGGTTAACCCAATACCAAGTATGCATTAACTGCGCGACCCGAGAAGTCACCTTGACAAGTCAAGAAGGGCAGACTGCACAATTCTATGCCCGCAGAAGCATACCCAAGAAAGAAATGGTCTTCACCACTGTGGCTGAAGAATTGGGATTAATTCTTGTGGTCCGTGAGTTTCCCGACGTATTCCCAGAAGAATTGCCAGGAATGCCGCCAGACCGAGAGCTTGAGTTTGCAATTGATATTGTGCCCGGGACCGCACTGCTATACAAGAAGTATTATTGGATGCCTTCGTCAGAATTAGTGGAGTTAAAGAAAAAGCTTGATGAGATGCTCCAGAAAGGTTATATCTGTCCAAGCTCTTCCCCATGGGGATCACACACAATATTCGTGGACAAGAAAGATGGTAGTCTCCGTATGTGTCTGGATTACCGTCAGCTGAATGATGTCACCATCAAAAACAAATATCCACTGCCCAGGATTGATGATTTATTTGATCAACTCAGTGGGGCAAAAGTATTCTCCAAAATTGATTTAAGGACTGGATACCATCAACTCAAGATCAAAAAGGAAGATATTCCTAAGACCGCGTTCACTACCCGATACGGTCTTTATGAATATACCATTGTGTCCTTCGGCCTCACCAATGCCCCTACTTTCTTCATGCACATGATGAACAAAGTATTCATGGATTTCCTGGATAAATTTGTGGTGGTCTTCATCGATGACATCCTTATATACTGGAAAAGTGAAGAAGAGCACAAGGGACACCTCAGAGTTGTGTTACAAAGACTCCGTGACCATCAACTCTACGCCAAATTCAGTAAATGCAAGTTTTGGCTCAAGCAAGTTGGATTCCTTGGACATGTGCTGTCAGCAGAAGGTATAGCCGTGGATCCAAGTAAGGTGAAGGACATGCTTGATTGGATGGCACCCACGACAGTGTCCCAAATCCGGAGTTTCCTTGGATTAGCCGGGTACTACCATCGTTTCATTGAAGGTTTCTCTAAGATTTCCAAGCCAATGACAGAGCTTCTCAAGAAAGATAAGAAATTTGAATGGACTGAGGACTGTGAGAAAAGTTTCAATGAGCTAAAAATCAGAATGACAACAGCACCTATGTTGACTCTTCCGGACATCTACCGCAGCTTTGATGTGTACTGTGACGCTTCCAGACAAGGTCTTGGATGCGTACTTATGCAAGATGGCAAGGTGGTAGCATATGCATCTCGACAGCTGCGACCCCACGAAGGGAACTATCCTACTCATGATCTGGAATTGGCCGCGGTTGTTCATGCTCTAAAAATTTGGAGACACTACCTCATTAGAAAAAGGTGTCAAATATTTACCGACCACAAGAGTCTCAAGTACATATTTACTCAGCCAGACTTAAACCTCCGCCAACGGAGATGGCTTGAGTTAGTCAAGGATGGGGGGGGGGGGGGGGGGGGGGGGGGGGGGGGGGGGGGGGGGGGGGGGGGGGGGGGGGGGGGGGGGGGGGGGGGGGGGGGGGGGGGGGGGGGGGGGGGGGGGGGGGGGGGGGGGGGGGGGGGGGGGGGGGGGGGGGGGGGGGGGGGGGGGGGGGGGGGGGGGGGGGGGGGGGGGGGGGGGGGGGGGGGGGGGGGGGGGGGGGGGGGGGGGGGGGGGGGGGGGGGGGGGGGGGGGGGGGGGGGGGGGGGGGGGGGGGGGGGGGGGGGGGGGGGGGGGGGGGGGGGGGGGGGGGGGGGGGGGGGGGGGGGGGGGGGGGGGGGGGGGGGGGGGGGGGGGGGGGGGGGGGGGGGGGGGGGGGGGGGGGGGGGGGGGGGGGGGGGGGGGGGGGGGGGGGGGGGGGGGGGGGGGGGGGGGGGGGGGGGGGGGGGGGGGGGGGGGGGGGGGGGGGGGGGGGGGGGGGGGGGGGGGGGGGGGGGGGGGGGGGGGGGGGGGGGGGGGGGGGGGGGGGGGGGGGGGGGGGGGGGGGGGGGGGGGGGGGGGGGGGGGGGGGGGGGGGGGGGGGGGGGGGGGGGGGGGGGGGGGGGGGGGGGGGGGGGGGGGGGGGGGGGGGGGGAATACTCGAAGATATGCTTCGAGCATGTGCCTTGGCCCAAGGACCTAAATGGGAAGATTGTCTGCCTTATGCCGAGTTCTCCTACAACAACAGCTTCCAGACCATCCTAAATATGTCACCTTATGAAGCTTTGTATGGCCATGATACTTGTCCAACGTATCTATAATTTTTGATTGTTCCATGCTATTATATTACCCGTTTTGGGATGTTTATGGGCTTTATTATACAGTTTTCTATTATTTTTGGGACTAATCTATTAACCGGAGGCCCAGCCCAAAATGCTGTTTTCTTGCCTATTTCAGTGTTTCGAAGAAAAGGAATATCAAATGGAGTCCAAATGGAATGAAACATTCGGGAGAGTTATTTTTGGAACGGAAGCAATCCAGGAGACTTGGAGTAGACATCAGGGAAGCTTCGAGGAAGCCACGAGGCAGGGAGGCGCGCCCTACCCCCCTGGGCATGCCCCCCACCCTCATTGGCCCCTCGTGGCTCCCCTAACCGACTTCTTTCACCTATATATATCCATATACCCTAAAAACATCAGAGAGCACAATAGATCGGGAGTTCCGCCGCCGCAAGCCTCTGTAGCCACCGAAAACCAATCTAGACCTGTTCGGGCACCCTGCTGGAGGGGGGAATCCCTCACCGGTGGCCATCTTCATCATCCCGGCGCTCTCCATGACTAGGAGGGAGTAGTTCACCCTCGGGGCTGAGGGTATGTACCAGTAGCTATGTGCTTGATCTCTCTCTCTCTCTCTCTCGTGTTCTTGAGGTGATACGATCTTGATGTACCGCGAGCTTTGCTATTATAGATGGATCTGATGATGTTTCTCCCCCTCTACTCTCTTGTAATGGATTGAGTTTTCCCTTTGAAGTTATCTTATCGGATTGAGTCTTTAAGGATTTGAGAACACTTGATGTATGTCTTGCATGTGCTTATCTGTGGTGACAATGGGATATTCACGAGATCCACTTGATGTATGTTTTGGTGATCATCTTGTGAGTTCCGTGACCTCGTGAACTTATGCATATGGGTTGGCACACATTTTCGTCTTGACTCTTTGGTAGAAACTTTGAGGCACTCTTTGAAGTACTTTGTGTTGGTTGAATAGATGAATCTGAGATTGTGTGATGCATATCGTATAATCATACCCATGGATACTTGAGGTGACATTGGAGTATCTAGGTGACATTACGGTTTTGGTTGATTTGTGTCTTAAGGTGTTATTCTAGTACGAACTCTATGATAGATCGAACGGAAAGAATAGCTTCATGTTATTTTACTACGGACTCTTGAATAGATCGCTCAGAAAGGATAACTTTGAGGTGGTTTCATACCCTACAATAATCTCTTCGTTTGTTCTCCGCTATTAGTGACTTTGGAGTGAGTCTTTGTTGCATGTTGAGGGATAGTTATATGATCCAATTATGTTATTATTGTTGAGAGAACTTGCACTAGTGAAAGTATGGACCCTAGGCCTTGTTTCAACGCATTGCAATACCGTTTCTGCTCACTTTTATCGTTAGTTACCTTGCTGTTTTTATATTTTCAGATTACAAAAACCTATATCTACCATCCATATTGCACTTGTATCACCATCTCTTCGCCGAACTAGTGCACCTATACAATTTACCATTGTATTGGGTGTGTTGGGGACACAAGAGACTCTTTGTTATTTAGTTGCAGGGTTGTTTGAGAGAGACCATCTTCATCCTACGCCTCCCACGGATTGATAAACCTTAGGTCATCCACATGAGGGAAATTTGCTACTGTCCTACAAACCTCTGCACTTGGAGGCCCAACAACGTCTACAAGAAGAAGGTTGTGTAGTAGTCATCAAGCAGTTTCTGGCGCCGTTGCCGGGGAGGTGAGTGCTTGAAGGTATATCTTTAGATCTTGCAATCGAATCTTTTAGTTTCTTGTTTTATCACTAGTTTAGTCTATTAAAAAAACTACAAAAAAAATGGAATTAAGGGTGCCTCATATGCTTCATCTTTTTAATATCTTTCATGAAAATAAGGATTCCGATAATTGTGCTAAATTGCTAGAGGAAGAATGCATTAGAATGTTTGGCACTAAATATTGAATGATGAGCATGATTGCAATGTTGTTAGTATGAATTCTTTGAATATCCATAGTACTAATGATGATTGCACTAGTCATGATGAAAATGTCTCTTATAAGCATGTCAACTTTTGTGGAATAGATAGAGCTTGCAAGTTCACACCAAATAGGGAAGATATATTTTGCAAGAGGCATAAGTATTTGGAAACTAAATGGTTGCAAGAAAGGCTAGATGATTGTGCTGAAAGATTCAATATTTATCGCCATCCTTGTGAACTTTGCAATGAACATGGTCATTTAAAGCTCCAATGCTATTTGTTTCATGATCAAATCATGTCCAAAAATTGTGATAACTTGATTACCCTTGAGCATCATAAAGAGCTTAGTCTTCTTTTGGGGTATGAAGAAATGAAACGTATAACTGAGGGTATTCCAAAATTTAATCTTGATAGATTTCTTGATTTTGATCTAGAAGAAATTTTTATGTATTGTGCGGTGAATTGCGTTGAAAATCCTTATATTGCCAATTACATAAAGATAAGAAAACAAATAGAAGATGAAGAGAATACTAATGAAAGGGAAGAGACTTCCCAATATCCTCCTATTATTTCTTATGATGAATCAGGTAACGAGGAGGAGCTTTCTATTCAACCAATCTCATTAATACGGAGCTCAAAAAAGAGGGTTAAACCCACACATGATGTGAAGAAGAAAAAGAAAAGACGGAGAAGCAAAGGTGAAAAAGTATCCCTCCCGAATGATGTTGCTCCTATTACTCATTGTGATGATGATGATTGTTATACTATTGGTGCTATCCATACTATTAATGATGAGAGTGATTATGCTTATGATATGAAAAGGCCCAAGCTTGGGGATGCTATGTTTGATGAGAATGACATGTTTGAGAATATATTTGCTGCAATTAATGTTTGTCCCAAGCTTGGGGATGCTATGTTTAATGAAGATGATATTTTTAGCCTCCCAAGTTTTGATGAGCAAATTTATTATGATGATAGCATGCCTCCTATTTATGATGGTTATATTGATGAAAGTGGGCTTGGAAGAGTGTCAAATTTAGGAAGTAATGATCCCACTATTCTGGAGGGTGTTGAATCTTATAATATTTATGAAAGTGGATTTGGAGAGGTCATGACTTTATTTAGTGATGAATCCACTATTTCGGAAGAGGTTTCAATTGATTATGATGAGAACAAAGTTGCTACTTATGATGATTATTGTGATGACACTTATGCTCTAAAAAGTAGTGATGATTATATTTATAAAACTTGTCATGATTATGATTACCCTATTTCTGAACATTAATCTTTTAATGTGGAAACAATTTATAGTATTCGAGTTTCTTATGATACTCCCACTACTATTCATGAGAAGAAATTTGCTTATGTGGAGAGTAGTAAATTTGGGGGGGGGGGGGGGGGGGGGGGGGGGGGGGGGGGGGGGGGGGGGGGGGGGGGGGGGGGGGGGGGGGGGGGGGGGGGGGGGGGGGGGGGGGGGGGGGGGGGGGGGGGGGGGGGGGGGGGGGGGGGGGGGGGGGGGGGGGGGGGGGGGGGGGGGGGGGGGGGGGGGGGGGGGGGGGGGGGGGGGGGGGGGGGGGGGGGGGGGGGGGGGGGGGGGGGGGGGGGGGGGGGGGGGGGGGGGGGGGGGGGGGGGGGGGGGGGGGGGGGGGGGGGGGGGGGGGGGGGGGGGGGGGGGGGGGGGGGGGGGGGGGTCCCATTTAGGTCCTTGGGCCAAAGCACATGCTCGAAGCATATCTTCGAGTATTTGGTTTACACGTTCAGTCTGCCCGTCTGTCTGAGGATGATAAGCTGTGCTGTACTTTAGTGCGGTCCCCAAAGCTTGATGGAGACGTGACCAGAAAGCGGAGGTAAAAAGTGACCCTCTGTCGGAAGTGATCGTTCTGGGTGCCCCATGGAGATTGACTATTCTGGACACATACAGCTGTGTGAGCTGATCGGCTCGGTAAGTGGTTCTGATGGGAATAAAGTGAGCTACCTTGGTCAATGTGTCCACTATGACCCATACTGCATCATTGCCTCGGTGAGTCCTTGGTAATCCTGTGATAAAATCCATACAGACGTTATCCCACTTCCATTGCGGAACAGGCAAAGGTTGGAGGAGTCCGGCAGGTTTCTGGTGTTCTGCCTTCACTTTGTTGCATATGTCGCAACAAGCCACAAAATAGGCGATGTCTTTCTTCATCCCATCCCACCAGAATATCTGCCGAAGATCTTCGTACATTTTGGTACCTCCGGGGTGAATGGAATACGAAGATTCATGTGCTTCTGCCAATATCTTCTTTCTTAAGTTGGCTTGATTGGGTACACAAATCCTTCCACGGAACCTTAGTGTACCTTGCTGATCCTTAGAAAAATCTTGTGTTTGGCCTTCTGACATACGCCGGATATGTTTTTGTAGTACTGGGTCATCTGACTGGGCCTTGCGGATCTCATCCTCGAGGGTAGGAGTAACTTTCATCATATTAGCAAGACCAGTATCAATAATGACCAGATTGAGCTGAGTGATCTCTTCCTGAAGTTCGGGAGGCAAGGACTCCATCATGGTATTTAGACTGGCAGGCTTCCGGCTGAGTGCATCGGCGACCACGTTGGCCTTACCCGGATGATAATTAATTCCAAGATCATAGTCTTTGACTAATTCGAGCCATCTTCGTTGGCGGAGGTTTAAGTCTGGCTGAGTAAATATATACTTGAGACTTTTGTGGTCGGTAAATACCTGACACCTTTTTCCAATGAGGTAGTGTCTCCAAATTTTTAGAGCATGAACAACTGCGGCCAACTCCAAATCATGAGTTGGATAGCTCCCTTCGTGGGGTCGTAGCTGTCGGGATGCGTATGCTACCACCTTGCCATCTTGCACGAGTACGCATCCAAGACCTTTCCTGGAAGCATCACAGTACACATCAAAGCTGCGGTAGATGTCCGGAAGAGTTAACACAGGTGCTGTTGTCAGTCTGGTTTTCAGCTCATTGAAACTTTTCTCACAGTCCTCAGTCCATTCAAATTTCTTATCTTTCTTGAGAAGTTCTGTCATTGGCTTGGCAATCTTAGAGAGACCTTCAATGAAACGACGGTAGTACCCGGCTAATCCAAGGAAACTCCGGATTTGGGATACTGTCGTGGGTGCCAGCCAATCAAGCACGTCCTTCACCTTACTTGGATCCACGGCTATACCTTCTGCTGATAGCACATGCCCGAGGAATCCAACTTGCTTGAGCCAAAACTCACAATTACTGAATTTGGCGTATATCTGATGGTCACGGAGTCATTGTAAGACAGCTCTGAGGTGTCCCTTGTGCTCTTCTTCACTTTTTGAGTATATTAGGATATCATCGATGAAGACCACCACAAATTTATCCAGGAAATCCATGAATACTTTGTTCATCATATGCATGAAGAAAGCAGGGGCATTGGTGAGAACGAAGGACATAACGGTATATTTATAAAGACCGTATCGGGTAGTGAAGGCGGTCTTAGCAATATCTTCCTTTTTGATCTTAAGTTGGTGGTATCCAGTCCTTAAATCAATTTTGGAGAATACTTTTGCCCCACTGAGTTGATCAAATAAATCATCAATCCTGGGCAGTGGATATTTGTTTTTAATGGTGACATCATTCAGCTGACGCTAATCCACACACATACAGAGACTAGCATCTTTCTTGTCCACGAATATTGCGGGTGATCCCCATGGTGAAGAGCTTGGACGGATATAACCTTTCTGGAGCATCTCATCAAGCTGTTTCTTTAACTCCACTAATTCTGACGAAGGCATCCGATAATACTTCTTATATAATGGTGCGGTCCCGGGCACAAGGTCAATTGCAAACTCAAGTTCTCGGTCTGGCGGCATTCCTGGCAATTCCTCTAGGAATACATCGGGAAATTCACTGACCACAGGAATTAATCCCAATTCTTCAGCTACTGCGGTGAAGACTATTTCTTTCTTGGGTATGCTTCTGCGGGCATAGAATTTTGTAGTCTGCCCTTCCTGACTTGTCAAGGTGACTTCTCTGGTCCCGCAGTTAATGCATACTTGGTATTGGGTTAACCAATTCATTCCCAGAATAATGTCCAATTTGGCAGACTCGATGACTATCAAGGAAGTTGGAAAATGGACTCCGTTGATATCAATTTCCAAGTTACGGCAAACCAGATTGCTTCTAAGCAAAGATCCCGGGGATTGTACCAGCATATTCTTTCTCAAAAGCGAACAAGGAAATTTGTTTTGGGCAACAAAACTCCGCGAAATAAAAGAGTGGGAAGCCCCAGAGTCAAATAAAATTACTGCGGGTATGTTATTAACAGGAAACATACCAATGATGACTTTGGGGTCCTCTTGGGCTTTTTCTGCGGAGAGGTGACGAACTTGCCCTTTGATGGTTTGCTGGACAGGGTACGGCCCCATATGGTTGACTTGTGGCCTGAATGGAGCATTTGCCATGCCGTTCTTGGGACATTGTCTGGCATAATGTCCAGTTTGTCCACAACTGAAACAGGAATTATTACACTGACAATCTTCTCGCACCGGGCTGGTTACGACATTCTCGACTTGAGTAGTGGTTTTGTTAACATTCTGCTGCCAATTGGGCTTGTACTCTACTTGAGTGTGCTGCCAAGTACGAGCCTTCTGCACTGGCTGACCATCCTTCTTGGGCTCAAACTTGCGCTTGTGATCATTATTGGCAGTCTTGTTGTCATGTACAAGCTTGTGCTCCCTTTCAGCAATGAGGGCCTTGTTTACCAGAGTTTGGAAGTCCGGGAAATCGAACATACTGAGAGTGCATCTGAGGTGCTGGTTTAGTCCGCCAAGAAATCTGTCAATCTTTCTTTCTTCTGTGGCCACATCATAGAGGGAATAACGGGCCAAATGATTGAACTTATGCAGATATTCACTAACAGACAGGCTTCCTTGGGTGAGCGCGAGGAATTCCCGCTGCTTGACCTTCATAATACCAGCAGGAATATGGTATTTGCGGAAATGATCCTTGAATTTTGTCCAAGTGATTTGTTCATCTGCAGGCCACATGGCTTTAGCATTATCCAACCATATAGCGGCAGCTCCTTTGAGATAATGTGTAGCAAACGGAACCTTGTCATCTTCTTCAGTACGAGCAATCTCAAGCTTTTTCTCAATAGTTCGTAACCAATCGTCTGCTTCCAACGGATCAATAATTTGACTGAAACTAGGAGGCTTGGTTCTCTGAAAATCTGACAGTTTGGAATGGTGACCGTTCTGATTTCCATTCTGCCCAACCATAGCTTGTACACTTTTTAATAATTCTACCAGATCGTTATTCCTTCTTTCCTCAAACATACGCAAAATTTTCTCGGTGGAGGGCGGATGTGGCGGTGGAGGCGGTGGTGGATCGTACGGCTCGGGGGAATGCCCCGCCTGTCGTGCTGAGCGGCGAACAGGGGCATCCTCACAAACGTGACTGCTGCTGCCTCCCCACGTCATCCTATTATTTGTTTTTCCCATGATAACGCAACCATGATGAGCAACATCCAGAATAGTGGGGAAAAGCCAGCGACAAAAACCGAAAGAAAAGAAAACGAGAAAATCGAAGAAAAACACGGCGAATAATAAAAAGTTCCAACATAATTATACATAGACTCATACATGAAAGATAAACATCATGATAAGTTCTACTACTCTCATACATGAAACGGGACATCATGACTCGTACAACTACATCCGTACATCAACATAACAACTGCGGATACTCGAATGCTCTAGCGCTCTGCTGGTCCTGCTGGGTACTCTCCTGAAGCGGACTCGGATCCTGAACTGACGATGCCAACCGAGACCTCCGGGTTAAAGGTAACACGACGACGCTGCCTCGAGGGCTCTCCCTCAGGGGCAGGCGCGGGATAAGAAGGGATCATGGGAGCTGCGGGGGTAGCAAGAAGAGACGCCCACTCAGCAGGAGCACTATGTGGCTTCACGGTCGAGGTGCCCGAGCTACTCAGAGGAGTAACCGGGGAAACAGGCAAGCTAGAACCGAGTGGAATATAAGGAGTAAATCCCATAGACGGTGGAGTGGGATAGGACCTAGCGGCTACTAAAGCAGTGCGAGCACGAGTAAGCTCTCGAGCCAGCTCGTGAATCAGAAGGTAACTAGCAGTGATATAGCGAGAAAGGTGGCTAGCAGCGCTATCAGACTCCGGATCAATGATAGGGAAACGGACACGACCATTGTCGTGCAAGGAGGGATAGTAGTGGAAACCTGGGTGGGTCTGCATCCGGACCTCGTTATAGTGCAGCTCGATGAGGACCCCAAATGCAGCAAACTGGACAGCCTGAGAAGCGGTGGATGCGAAACCACTCCTGGAGGTATGAGTGTAAGAGCTTGAGAATGAACTGCTGCATAGAGTAACCACGGTGTGATACTCGTATACTGAGTCTGCTAGACGCTCCTGGTACACCCGATACACCGGGTCGTCACCGTGAGGGTAGAGACGGCGCCATACATTCCGAAGAAGATGCAGTGACGTGTACGACATCAGCTCCAACTGGCACGGATACGATACTGGAGCCATCTACACTCACAGCCATTAGTAGGTTAGAAATAAAAATAAAACGAGTGCATGCAATGCAACAATCAACTACAAACACTACCGGCACTCAACTTTTACTCTAACTAATGTCTAGTTAACACGTCGGTAGTCTAGCGTGTCCTATAGTCAGCGCGGCTCTGATACCAAGCGTTGTGGCACCCCGGCTCAGAGCAATCAGTTTACCTTGCATTGCCAGCCCTGAGATCATGTCTTCTGGCAACACACAACATCTTGGTACAGAAAACAACCGTTTTATTGATACTAGCGGAACATAGTTCGATATTACATCAAGTTGCGAGGCCAAGCGGCACACACGGTGTGACCGAACAATATGTACATTATTTAGTGAACATAAAGGGGCCTCGATCACGACAACTGCACGGCAGTGGAACGACGACGAAGCGGAACTCCATAGCATAGGGACACCGATGTGGACACGATCTAGACTCGGACAGCACTCCGATCCAACGAAACTTTCCTGAAATCTGGCATGACACGCTAGGTCAGTACATTGAATGTACTTGCAAGCTCACAACAAGCATAAAAATAATGACAAACAATATCATGATATTTAACCAAATTATCATCAATGCAAAATTATACTAGGGATGCAGTGAACATGATCTCGTGCCTCAAGTCCCTCGGACTTGCTTACCGAACGGGTTACCTCAAAACCAAATGGTGATCTTTCTCGGATCACAAACGGACCAACACTTTGGTCTCTCCAAACGGGTTACCTCGTAACCAAACAGTGATCTTTCTCGGATCACAAACGGACCAACACTTTGGTCTCCATCATCAACAAACGGAACCAACACCTGGGTTCCCATCATCAACATAGTTTCTCAACCATCATCTTTCCAATTGTGCCATGTTATTAACATTAGTGTGCATGATTATTTAAACATTGACCCATGGTGTGACCTACTTCCGAGTTGTGTCCGTAACCGAGGACGCGGCTATCGATAGATTAAATACACTCTGCAGAGGTAGGGCACTTTACCCACACCACGGAATCCATGGCCTCGCACTCCCATTCAGGTGGACCAACGGCATTCCGACGGAACCCTCTCATTGCCATGACACTCTCCCGGCCACTCCGACCAACACCCCCTTGGGGTTCAGTCCTGGGTGGCCCCGTGCCTACCAAAGGCATCACGGCCACCGTCGTGGCAAAACGGCGACCGTCGTGGCAAAACATAAACGGTCCCAAACGGGGACAAGGTACCATAACAGAAAACGGGCACATAAGGTTATGTCTACTTACCGGGCCAGGGTAACGCACACCCATAACCTTCCTTCGTCGGAGGCACCGACCAGAGGCATGACAACGGACCGAATAAAGGCCTTCCCATAAAGGCAAATGTCGTTGCACTGGGAAAAACTCGATTCAGTGGCACCATGACCCGATCAACGATATGTTCAAGTTGAGTTATTATCACGTTTAACTCAAACTAAAAATAATCGGTGTCATGATATGCCATGAAAATGTAACCTTACATTATGCATCACATATTATCGGAAATAAATGGATCAACCTCATCAAGTATTTCACTAACCATAATCATCAGCAAACTCATACCACTTCTCTGGTTATATTTATTCAACAAACTTAACCATGATATTAACTTGAAATAATTCATTTTCTCACTTCAGAAAATATTAACCAAACTAGCCTTTTTCAAAGTCATTTTATTTCCACATAACCAAATATTACTTCTACTGACTTTAACTAACTTAGTTAGTCTCAAACTACTGTAAACTATGCATACCAAACAAAACAAGGATTCAGTAGAAATAAATATTTATTTAAGTGATTTAAATGCATGAACTAAATCATTATTCAAGTTGGAAAATCAGAAATATTGAGATGGCACCATGAAAATGTTGCTGTGGCTTGCCTTACTGCAAATGAGGTTCACACTCCTCGTAGTGATCCTCAAGACAAGCTTCACCTTCTGAAAATAATTAAAAACAGAGAAAGAAAATATCAAGAAACACTCTGAAAATCACCAGAAAATCTAGACAGCAGATAAAAATCTCATTTTTGGAGGGCTGCTAGATCTTTTCATTAAGAACACAATGCAAAAAGAATCACTTCATTTGGACTTAAGGTTAAAAAGTTGTGGCTGTTTGAAGTTCTCTGGATAATTTGAATTAAATTTAAATAAAACAGAAACTGGGGAGGGGTGACGTCGAAGACGTAAACCCGCGGGGCACCACCACTCATAAATCTTCGGGTGCGGCCTGAGTGGCTGACAGCGGGCCCCAGTGGTCAGATTGGAGGGGGAGAGAGAGAAATAGAGCACGGTGAGGCTTCGCCGGAGCTCTCACCGGTGAGGAGGGCTCCTTGGCCAGATCCAGAGGGATAGGATTGGAGAGGAGATCGAGACGCACCTGCACGTACCCGTAGCGTGGCTAGGGGTGGCCGGACGGGGTCGAAACGGAGCTCTCCAGCGGTGGCAGCGCGCGGGGCTCGTCGAAGTTGGCGATTCCGGTGAGGCAGGGCCGGTCCAGCAGTTCCAACGGCACCAGCACGCACCAGTGAACCACCACGGACACGCCAGAGGAGTCGGTAGAGCACGAGCGGCTCTGGAGAGGGAGGGGGCTGAGAACGGGGATTGCCAGCGAGCTCGGGGCGGGGCGGCGGCCAGAGGCCTGCCCGTCCGGGCTGTGGCTTCCTACGGGGTTGTGGAGGTGTGGTGAAGGTGGGTGTGAAGAGAAACGAGCTCAGGAGGGCGCTATTTATAGGCGAGGCCGAGGCGGGGATCGAGAGCTCGCCGGAGCTCTCTGGAGTGGCACCCGGTGACGAATGGCGTCAGTGAGAGGGGAGAAGAAGACGGAGATCACGCGGGGACTGTGGGAGGGCGAAGACGAGCACAAGAGCGGGGTACACGACAAGCACAGGGGCATGGGCGCACTGTTGGCTTGGCCGCGCCGTTCCCGTGCTCACTGCGGCGAGCTCCAGCGTCGGCGAGCGCCAGGGCGGAGTTAAGTGGGTCGAGACGGAGATGGTGGCATGGTTTGGCAAGGTGCGGCAGCCGGGGAAGCGAGCACGCGTTGAACAGAGCACGCGGCGGCATCCAGAGCGCGTCGACTAGCACGTTGGCATCATGCACACGCGTGGTCACCGCGTGAACTCTGGCATAGAGCCATGGCTTGTCATAAATTCGTGTCTGGCATGTAGTCCTTAGTGGTTTGGGTCGTTCCAATGCTTTGAGTTGAGCCCAGGTGCTGTAGGTGCGTGGTTTACTTCCTGGTAAGTTTCTGGTCAGTAACTTTGGGAGTTGACTGTGATCAAACCAGAGAATGTTTGGGGCTGATTTTTGGTGGTTAGCAGTTTCTTAGGAGGGTAATGATGCTCAAGAAAAATCAGCCTCATTGGATCAAGGAAAATGGTACTTGCTGTAGAAACTGGCTTTTCTGACCAGAACAGAAAAGATTTTTTGTAGCAAAAATATTCCAAAAAGTGATGCAATATTTTTGCTCAGGAAGGTGCCCTATGGTTCAAAGAATATTTGGGAATTTCCTCAGATTTTTGTGGGCAAAGAAAATAGGGGTTGCTTTGGAGCACATGTTGCTGATTAGGGTTTTAGAGGAGGAAATGAATATTTTTCATTTAAGAAAAATATTCCTAAGATTCTTTTGGGATTAACCAGAGAAGAAATGATGGTTTGGGGAGAGGTGAGCCACTTGGGTGAAAATCAAGGTTATGCCCAAGTGTTTAAGTCCAACTGAAATGATCCAAAACCCAAATTCAAATAAAAGACAAATCAAAATCAGAAAAAGAAGAGAGGGCAAAAACCAGGCTGTCACAAACCTCCCCCACTTAGGATGAATCTCGTCCTCGAGATTCGGTTGCTCGGGAAAACAATTCTGGATAGGTTGCCTTTAGAAATTCCTCTCGTTCCCAAGTTTCCTCTTCCTCTGTGTGATGCTCCCACTGAACCTTATAAAATTTTCTTACTTTACTACGAGTGACCCTTTCCATCTCATCCAAGATTCTGAACGGTTTCTCCTCATACGTTAAATCCTTAGCCAGCTCTAATTCTGACATATCAGTCTTTTTCTCGGGAGGTGATATACATCGTCTTAGCTGTGAACATGGAACACATTTCTGACAATTCCGGGGGCAATTCCAATTGATATGCAACAGTACCCACTCTGGACATGACTGGGAACGGACCAATATACCTAGGTGCCAATTTTCCGTGAGTCTGAAATCTTTTGACTCCTTTCATAGGGGTGACTCGGAGGTGGGGGGGGGGGGGGGGGGGGGGGGGGGGGGTCATGGTGCCACTGAATCGAGTTTTTCCCAGTGCAACGACATTTGCCTTTATGGGAAGGCCTTTATTCGGTCCGTTGTCATGCCTCTGGTCGGTGCCTCCAACGAGGGAAGGTTATGAGCGTGCGTTACCCTGGCCTGGTAAGCAGACATAACCTTGTGTGCCCGTTTGTTGTTATGGTACCTTGTCCCTGTTTGGGACCGTTTATGTTTTGCCACGACGGTGGCCGTTTTGCCACGATGGTGGCCATGATGCCTTTGGTAGGCACGGGGCCACCCAGGACTGAACCCCAAGGGGGTGTTGGTCGGAGTGGCCGGGAGAGTGTCATGGCAATGGGAGGGTTCCGTCGGAATGCCGTTGGTCCACCCGAATGGGAGTGCGAGGCCATGGATTCCATGGTGTGGGTAAAGTGTGCTACCTCTGCAGAGTGTATTTAATCTATCGATAGCCGCGTCCTCGGTTACGGACACAACTCGGAAGTAGGTCACACCGTGGGTCAATGTTTAAATAATCATGCACACTAATGTTAATAACATGGCACTGTTGGAAAGATGATGGTTGAGAAACTATGTTGATGATGGGAACCCAGGTGTTGGTTCCGTTTGTTGATGATGGAGACCAAAGTGTTGGTCCATTTGTGATCCGAGAAAGATCACTGTTTGGTTACGAGGTAACCCGTTTGGAGAGACCAAAGTGTTGGTCCGTTTGTGATCCGAGAAAGATCACCGTTTGGTTACGAGGTAACCTGTTTGGTAAGCAAGTCCGAGGGACTTGAGGCACAAGATCATGTTCACTGCATCCCTAGTATAATTTTGCATTGATGATAATTTGGTTAAATATCATGATATTGTTTGTCATTATGTTTATGCTTGTTGTGAGCTTGCAAGTACATTCAATGTACTGACCTGGCATGTCATGCCAGATTTTAGGAAAGTTTCGTTGGATCGGAGTGTTGTCCGAGTCTAGATCGTGTCCACATCGGTGTTCCTGTGCTATGGAGTTCCGCTTCATTGTCGTTCCGCTACCGCGTAGTTGTCGTGATCGAGGCCCCTTTATGTTCACTAAATAATGTACATATTGTTCGGCCGCACCGTGTGTGCCGCTTGGCCTTGCAACTTGATGTAATATCGAACTATGTTCCGCTAGTATCAATAAAGCGGTTGTTTTCTATACCAAGATGTTGTGTGTTGCTAGAAGACATGATCTCTGGGCTGGCAATGCAAGGTAAACCTGTTGCTCTGAGCCGGGGTGCCACAGACGGGCTATGGAAGATGGCGTGCGGCAATCTCATTCGAGGGCTGCCTCACATCGAGCACGCCGATGAGGTATGCAATGCCTGTCTTGGCGGGAATCAGTAGCATCTGCCCTTTCCAGAGAAGGCACATTACCGGGCATAGAAACACCTGGAGCTGGTTCACAGGGATCTCTGCGGCCCCATCACCCCGGCAACTCCAGGAGGGTGTCGCTATATCTTGCTGCTCATTGTTGACTACAGCAGGTTCTTATCGGTGCTACTCCTTGCCTCCAAGGATGAGTCGGAGTGAGCCATCATCAAGCTGCAAGCGGCAGCAGAGGTCGAGTGTGGCCACAAGCTGCGCGTGCTGCGTACGGACCGTGGCGGCGAGTTCACATCAGCCTTGTTCTTCAAGCACTGCGATAACAAAGGGGTACACCGTCATCTCACACCCCCCTACTCGCCGCAATAGAATGGTGTCGTCGAGCGGGGGAACCAGACGGTGCTCGGGATGGCATGCTGCATGCTCAAGGTGAAGCACGTGCCGAGCACGTATTGGGGGGTGGCCGTGCTCACGGCCGTCTTCATCCTCAACTGCTCCTTTACGAGGAGCATCAATGGCAAGACGCCCTATGAGGCGTGGTATGGGAGGAAGTCCAACGTATGCTTCCTCTGCACCTTCGGCTGCATCGGGCACGTCAAGACGGTGCGCCCACAGCTGCAGAAGCTAGATGACAGGAGCACCCCAATGGTGTTCATGGGCTACGAGACGGGCTCCTAGGCGTACAAAATGCACGACCTTGTCACGAAGTGTAACACCCCAAAAATTTAACCATAATTTTATTAAGTAAAATTTCGCCAGAAATAAAATTTTGAATTATATTAGGTCTTTTATTAATTTTAAGATCTTTTCTGTTCTATTTTCCAAAATTCTTCCCTCCATATAGAAAATTATTTGGAAATAATATTGTGGCTTTGGGAGTTTTCTTAAATGATTTAATTTATATTTTAATAACAGTGGGAATTATTTTCATAATAAAACTTTGCCCAAGATAATTCTTTTAAAGGCATTTTCAATACTTTAAATGCTTATGTTGCACTACAACCATTTTAAATAATTCTTTAAAAATTCCACAAAATTTATGAGAGGTCATGTGAGGCCTACAGATCACTTTTATGCAAAAACTCAACTTGGTCTTTTGGAAATTTTGAGTGAAACATCCTCTTTTCAATTATGTCCATTTTCTAGGTTATAACTACAACCCGAATTTTCCTTACTCCAAAAATTCTAAAACTTGGCCATCTTATAGTCCTTCCGACCAAACTCTTAGGTCCAGAAGTAGAGCTCCATATGCCTCTTGGAAAATCACCAAACACATCCTCCAAGTTTCTATCCAGAACTGAATTTCTCCAAAACTTGCACTAACAAGTTTCTTTTCTTGCCAAACCAACTCAACCAACTTCTCTATCATTCAAGGAGGCATCAACCTGCCAATTTTCATAGCCAACAAAAGCTCCTAAATTGCCTTGGCATTTCACCAAGCACCTGGTGAGCATGACAGTTATTGGACATCTCTCTGCATCACACTGGGCACTAAACCCTCTTTTCAAACCACCATGTCCATAATACTTTTCAACCTGGTCAGCACCACCCTACCAAAAATTGGCTCATTTGGAGCACCCTAGGTGGCCCTGGCATTTTGTCGAACAGCTCATGTGCATGCCCAGTAGAGTGCCAGGACAGCAGCCTCTGATGAGCTCCTGCCGCTCCCTCTACTGCTCCCCTCGCCTGTTATGCTCTCCCCTGGATCATCCAGTCACCCCTAGGCCTCGCCGACACCTCCTCTTGTCGCCTGGCACCGGCCAGCACCAACAACCACTGCCCCGAGTCGCCGCCACCATTTCACTCGGGCACGGAACCGCCCAAGCCCTCCGAGCCAACCAGCTCACCTGTAAAGTTACTGCTGCCCACCGCCCCCTCCGCCGACCTAAACTAACTCCCCACCGTCTTCACCGACCTCAGCCACCGCCTTCCCTGGCCATTAATGGCCGCACCACCTTGTCCGTGTTCGGGTAGCCGTGGAACCGCCATACCTTGCCTATAAAAAGCCTACCTAGGCCCCTCCTTCGGCATCACTGCATTCTCCTCTTCAAACCTGAGCTTTCTTAAGCCTCAGAACGACTGAAGGTGGTTGCCCTCCTCCCCTCCGGCAGCTTCGGCTGCCGCAACCTTTCCGATGATTCCGTCGCAAACACGGCCTTCCCACCAAAACCTTCTCCACCAATCAACTCATGGAGCACCTGCGGATCCTTTCCTTTCACCAATTCCACCGAAGACGGCCCATGGGAAAAATCCCTCTTCCACCCGAAGCTTCCTTCCGCCATGATTGAAGCTCTACTCAACCTCGAGCTCTCCGGTGAATCCCTCCACCTCCAACGGGCGCGGCTCATTCCCCTGATCATTCCGGTGGCCAGGGCACCCCGAACGGTGGTCTGTGCCATCGGGAATCGCCGCCGGCGTCCCTACTGACATCACCGCGGGAGGAAGACGATGACCCCTCAGTCAAACCTGATTGGTGGGCCCGCGGGACCCACTATCAGTGACTAAGGGTCACGCCCGAGTCGGCAGCTCCTCTGGGCTCGGCCTAGTAGCGCCGTTTTGCTGGGCCTCGCTCAGTGCACGCCTACGCTAGCAGGATATTTCCCTGTCCCTTTTCTTTTATCCAGAGGCTTAAATGATTTCCATAGAATTCATTTGAAGTTCAAATGAGACAATTCAAATTTATATGGGCTTATAAAATTGTCCTCCATTTAACCAGCCTCAGTAAACATTTTTCCTAAGGCTAATTTCTGCCTGACCTATTTAATAGGTCATTTCCCTATATTAGTCAACTTAGATAATTCCTAAAATATTCCCCTCAAACCCAAATCCAGTGAAACCAATTTATAAATGTTTATAAAATCATGCCTCATTTAATAGGTGCCCCAAATCATTTTTATAAAATATTTTCTGTAAAGTTCTTGCAGATCCCTTATTTCCTTATTTCCACCTAATTTGAAATGTTCAAAAATTCTCGTTTGCTCAAAATCCAGAAGAATTACCATGGTTATTTTTCATATGACCAGAGAGGTCCTAGAAAAGTGAAATTCTTATTTTTAGAGCACTTTTTTTTCCTGTTTAATATTTGTGGGGTAATTGCATTATTTGAAAAATAGGAAAATGGAGGGAAGATAAAATTTTCAAAGTTTTGGAGTGCACCCCACACTTCTGCATGCTCAAGGCAAGCTTCTTGAACACTTGAACACTTGATATGCTCAAGGCAAGAATAATTAAATCATGAGTATGTTGAATTCGAATAAATTTTTTATTTAGCTAGTTATGCATGCATGATTCCTTGATAATATTGCATCTGCATGAAGTATGAATAAGGATGGTCATTTTCACATGTCACATATGTCTATGTGATCTGGATTAATCTGCAAGAAAGAATCAGTCACGAGAAAGGTGACCGTGAGTCAAAAATCTCGTTGTGACGAGAATGAACAGTAAGGGCATGTTGGGACATGTCAGGTGGTGACCCTGATGGGTACTACCTAGAAATTATATTGTGCTAACCACTGTAGGAAATACTTAAGCCTCCTAAGTCGACCATAGATCGAGTCTTGTTCCGGTAAGCCCCATACTTGATTCGTGCTGCCACTTGTCCCTGCCACAGGTGGGGTATGGTTCAGTAAGTTGTTAACCCCTTTCCATGCACACACCGTACAGAGAGGCCACAGTGGAAGATACCAGTAGCCACTGGTAGGCATGCCACTTGGTCCAGAGGCATGGGTGTTTCCGGCTGGGCCGAGAGGGGAGATACCCTTGTAATCCGCACATATAAATAGTGATCTAATGCTTTTGGAGGTTGTAGCCTTCCCACTTAGAGTTTTACTTAACTGTTGTTTTGGGTGATTCCTGGCATCAGGAAAGTTAAGCTGGTGTTTGCTGGTTAGGTGTGTTTTCAATGCAAAGGCCGTAATGGGAATTAGCCAGTGTCCCGGTGCTGGCTAAAGAAATCCTTTACTTGTGGCTAAAGAGTACACCCTCTGCAGAGTTATACCTATTCGAATAGCCGTGTCCGTGGTTAAGGACTACAGTCTGGGTTGGTCAAGTGTCGGTCTCTGGAGGAAATAATTAAAATTGAGCATGAGTTATTTTGCAGGATAAGTATTGCCACTACTGATGTCACCATGAATATTATTGTTATTGTGCAAATTATTGTGGACTAACCCTTTTTCTCTTATTTTTATTTTCTGAGTGTCTCAGGGGCTGGCTAGACTACCCTGGGCATTCAGTTTTATTTTCAAGACCTTACGAGGCGTCTCTCGAGTTCTCGGGCGGTCCTGTCTCGCCCGACTCTCTTGTAGATACCCATTTGGCATTTCTTTTCAAGACCTCTTGTGGCGTTGCTTGGATTCTCGGGCGGTTCTGTCTCGCCCGAATTTCCTTTTAGACACCCGTTGGATATTTCTCTTCAAGACCGACTGTGGTGTCGCTTTTAGACACCCGACTGGCATTTATTTTATTTTATTTTCTTCTAGATTCTCGGGCGGTCCTCTCGCCCGATTCTCCATTAACTTTCTTTGTTTGTCACTAACATTTATATTCTCATTGTTCTGCACATGCTAATATTTTATCATGCCATGATTTAACTCCTGTCAGCATGCATTTAACCTAGTCCAGCATGAGCATATGCATTCGGTATATCATTTGTTAAAAATGTTTGCGAGTACATTCCAACGTACTCACTGGCTTGTCCCTGGCTATTTACTTGGCCAGGTCAGGATTTCCACAACGACTGTTATCACAATGTCCGTGTGGAGCCTAGGATAGAAGCCTCGCGGGATAGGAATTATCCGGGTCAGCTGTTCCTGTGGAAATGAAGCCCCATCGGCATTGGAGAACCATGAACCGCTACCCGCATCCGTCATCCACTATTAGAAATAATTGTTGTATCATTAGACCTTTACGGTCTTGTATTCAATTCTTGTAATTGCATGGTAATCTATAACAAGGACGTGTCCTCCAGTAACAGTAATCCTGGGGCTGGTGGTGACATGAGGGGTTAATTTCTGGGATATTGTGTACCGGAAATCCGGCCCCGACACGAAGCATGCACAGATCTCCTGCAATGTCATCTTCGACGAAGATGCGCGATGGATTTGGGAGGCAGTTCCTTCACCGTGGAGTACCCAATGTACTCTATGACCCCGGGAAGCAAGTCCTCGGGAAGAAAAACCCCGGGAAGCACGGGAGGTGTGGACCCGGGAACTGCAATCCCGAGAACACTATCCCTAGATACAGTGTCCTTGGACACCCCGCCGACAAGCGAGGTGGTTCATGGGAGGCATTTCACAACCCCGCCAACTGCAAAGTTGGAGCTATTTGAGGCCGACAATAGCGTTGGTGCCCCACACAGGCTCTGACACTTGGGGGATCTTCTCGACAAGCCTACGAAGATCCCGCAGCAGCCCGAGAATGAGGACGTTGATGACTATGACGTCCTACATCTGTTGGCTGGCGAGGAGCCGACCACGTTCACGGAGGCCGAGCAAGAGGATTGTTGGGGTCGCACAATGCTGTACAAGCTAGCGTCGATCAACAACAATTCCACTTGGACACTCACCACACTGCCTACAGGGCACGGAGCCATTGGGCTCAAGTGGGTGTTCAAGGTGAAGCAGGACGAGCACGACACCATTGTCAACCACCAGGCGCACCTCATCGCAAAGGGCTATGCGCAGCGTGAGGGGGTGGACTTCGAGGAACTCTTTGCTCTGGTGGCAAGGCTGAGTCCGTACGGCTCATCCTTGCCATGGCAGCACACCGTGGGTGGGATGTACACCACATGGACGTCAAGTCAGTGTTCCTCAATGGCGACCTCAAAGAGGAGGTGTACATCTCCCAGCCACTAGGATTCGTTGTCGGGAACCACGAGCAGGGCATGTACAGCTACACAAGTCCCTGTATGGTCTCCGGCAAGCCCCAAGGGCATGCAACACCAAGCTCAATGCAAGCCTCGCATCTCTTGGGTTCTCACGAAGTGCATCTGAGCATGGCGTGTACTCGCGTGGCACCGTGAACACACTGCCCATCGTCAGCATCTACGTCGATGACCTATTCATTGCCGGGGTAGAGCCTAACAAGGTTAATCGCTTCAAGGAAGAGATGCATCATCTCTTCAGCATGAGCGACCTCGGGCTGCTCCGGTACTACCTTGGGCTGGAGGTGAACCAGGAGTGTGGTCGCACGATAATCATGCAGCCTATGCCACCAAGATGCTAGGCGAGCTGGCATGTCTGAATGCCACTCTGTGCAAGCTCTAATGGAGGCACAGCTAAAGCCCAGCAAGGAAAGTCCCAAGAAGCTGGAGCACTCAACTCTCTTCCACAGCTTCATCGGGAGGCTCAGGTACCTCGTACACTCCTGGCTGGACATCTCATTCGTTGTCGGGTACCTGAGCAGGTTCATGGAAGCCCCGGCAAGCAATCATCTCACTGCCATCAAGCACCTACTCTGGTACATCACGGGTACGCTCACACATGGATGCATGTATCATTGTGGCAACGGCGAGAATCTGATCAGCTACAGTGACTCTGAACACGCCAGTGATGTGGAGTCCCAGAAAAGCACATTAGGCATGCTATTTCTTCTCGGGAGTAGCCCCGTCAGCTGGCAATCCTTGAGGCAGAAGGTTGTCGCTGCATCTTCATGCGAGGCGGAGTACATCGCGGTAGCTACAGCGGCCTGTCAAGGCATCTGGCTTGCTTGCCTTCTCGGCGAGATGCTTAACCAAGACACCACCCCTGCCACTAATAGGGAAAACCTTATAGGTGGAGGATTAACAGTAGCGCGGGTCAAAGGTACGTGCTACTGCTAATTTATAGTAGCACGGGTTCAAGAAACGCGCTACTGCTATCTATTTAGCTGTAGCGGGGGTGTACCAAACGGCGCTACAGCTAAGTGGGCACCATCATTACCACCAGGCTAGGTATAGTAGTAGCGCGGGGTAAAGAACATGCGCTACTGCTAAGAAGATAGCAGTAGCGCGGGCTACAGACCTGCCGCTGCAACTACGGTTGCACTGTCCCATGTGGCGGGCCCCACTTAGCAACAACGCCGGCTGCAGACCCGCGCTACTACTACTGCACTTAGTTGTAGCACTTGTCTTGGACCCGCGCTGCTGCTAAGGGGCAGCTGCCACCTTTTCCAATCACCTACCCCCCTCCCCCCTCCTCTCTCCCTCACACTTGCTTCTCCCTCACTTGTTTCTCACCCATTACTACTAGCTAGCTTTGTTCTCTCTTCCTTCTCCTACCTCTCTTCTCTCTACTTTAATGCCCCCTCCACCATCTCCATTAATGCACCCCTTTCTCCCTTCCTCACTTTTCTCTCCTGCTTCCACTAGTTAGAGCCATCTCCTTCCCCAACTAGCTAGATCTACCCATTTAATGAAGTGACCTATCTACCTCCCCAACTAGATCTATCCATTTAATGAAGTAAAGCCATATCTTTGTCCACTTTCGATCCCTAGGTGTGTAGCGATACCGACCTCATCACCGTGCTCGATCTCTCTCGAGATAGGTTAGTAAATAAATGTGCTTTGCATGAATGGAAATATGTGTGTGTGTGCGATATGACCGAATCAGGCGATATGATGGAAATTGTGCGTGACATGAGATGAGTTGCTTATGTTTTGCCGAAATGTTGATTTATTTCTGTTTCGGTGAATTTAGGGCAAACTCTATTTGTCCTATTTTTAGGGAAGGTCATGCCGAATTTTTGTATGACTTTGATGCATTCATGCATGCGTTTATAATCCTTTTGCTTATTATACCGTGCAGGTGATCATGAAGGTCAGTGGAAGGATGGTGGAAAGATGGTTGCGATCCACGGTGCACGACATGTATGAAAATAACCAGAAGGAGATTTTATGACCGTGTCGAAGATGCAAAGGAGTAGTCTGGCTCGACCCCTTTAAGGAAGGCGGTTTGAAGGGGCACATGCTCATGACTGGTTTCATGGATGGCTATACTCAGTGGATAAGTGAAGATGATGATTATGAGGACATCGACGGGCTAGCCAATGATGACATGGGGCCAGACAAAGAGATGACCGATAATGGCGGCGGAGAAGAGGCCAGACATGGCGGCGGAGAAGAGGCCGGACATGCGGGCGGAGAAGAGGCCGGACATGGCAGAGAAGACGCAGACACGTCCGAGCCTTCGTCGCTACTAAGTTCAATCCTGCAGGACCCTCATGTTCGAGACCTGCTTCGCAAGAAGGTGACTAGTGATAGAGCTACTTCTAGAGAGGAGACCAAGCTAGAGCAACTGGAGGTAGACTCGATGACTCCATTGTATGATGGTTGCGATCCCAAGGTGACCCGCTTGAGTTTCACGCTCGAACTTCTAAAGACGAAGACTAAAAACAAATGGACCGACAGAAGCCTCGATGAGCTTCTCAAGTATCTAAAGAAGGTTCTTCCCGTGGGGAACCTGTGTCCTACTAGTGTCGATGAGGACAAAAAGATCGTGTGCCCTCTTGTGACACCCTGGTTTTCGCTCTTTGTTTTTTTTCCTTCGCGGGACTTGACTCCCGTCTTTTTTCGATGTTATCGGATTTTCTCTCGTTCTTGGGTATATGAAGATGGTCATCTAGCCCTGCCTTCCTATCCAACCAGAGATTCTCTTCAGTCCAACCTTGCCACCCAAGGTATATTCTCAGGACTTTGCCATCGGAACCTTACCTTCCGAGTTATCCGAAGGGAAACCCTAATCTCTTCCATTACAAAGGAACCCCAATTTCGTTTGATCTGCTGACTCCCAAACTTTTCCCAGTGATCATCCTTTATCTATAAACCCTAGATATGCAAAAATATTGCCAAGTCATTTGCAATATTTTCCATTTATAATTAATTCCTTTTTCTACCAGTTAAAGGAATTAAATCCAGGAAAATATCTATCCCTCCCCAAAGTTTATGAAAACTTGTGGAGATATTCTTTGTGATCATATTGAGCTCCCATAAAAATATTGGCCATAATTAAATAGGGGAAATTGCATTTTCCTATTTAAAGCCAATATTGCATTTTGGGCACTTTCTAAAGGAACTACCATTTTGGTAGCCAGGAAAAATCCCACAAAAATTGTGGAGCTTCTCCTATCCATATCTTCACCATTTCCAGCAAAATCCAAAGTTCCATAGTTCAAAGTTTGAGCACAGCATCCATTTGCAAATTCTGTCGAGATTTCCAGTTTGCAAAGGAAGTGCTTGAAACCTTGGTCCATTTGAGCTGAAATTTTTTATGGTGATTAACATTGAAAAATCACTCATGGAAACCAAAAAAACCAGCTGAATCCATCTATCCATTCTTCCCCAGCAATTTTCCTAAGTTTCTGTTCATTTGGAAGCTCTGTGAAGCAAGTACCATTTGGATGTACCCAAATGGTATGAAACTTTTACAGTGTCTTCATATGTTCAAATCACTCACCTCCTCCAAATTTCAGCTCATTACAAGCTAGTATGTGAGTGCCACATCAAAGTTTGCATTTCTGACCAGTGGGGTCCATTCTACAGCAAGTGTCCTCAACTCTTATCCAAATGGCCTCAAATAATACCAGGGCCTTCATCCTGGTAGATCATTGCTCCATGCCAAATCTCAACTCATTTCACCTAAGGATCCATCCAGAAATCTCTATAAACACCTTCTGTCCAGAAGCTATTCAGGGTCCTCTTGATCAAACTGGACCTTTCCTGGTCCCTACAGTGCCATATTTCATCTATTTGGGAATTGAGGAGTCTAGTTGACAAGGTGTGACAAGCTGGAGCATGCCAGAGAGTGCAGTACGCGTGGTGACCACGCGGACGGCGTGCAGAAGCGCGTGCTCTGCGCACGGCACCTCTCGGGAGGTCACCTCTGGCCGGTCCCAGCTTGTCCAAATGTGCCGACTAGCTCCCTCGTAGCCGCGTGCACCCTCTCATGTAGCTTCCCCCTCCCTTTTCCCTCTTATCGCGCCACGGCAAGCGCCGCCGCGACCACTGTCCCGCCCGTGACGCCGTCATCTTCCTCTTCGTTGGCTTCTTCCCCTCCCGAGCTGTCCCCTCTCTCTGGAGTGAGTCAGGTCGGCACCACCCTCCGCGCGCCACCTTGCCGGAGCTCTAGTGCGGTGATAAGCACGCCACGGTGGCTGTGCTTATCTCCCTCGCCGGCCGGCTATATGAGTAGTGGTCCTGAGCTCCCCGAGCACCACAACATCCGCAGCAACTCCCTCTCCCTCCCAGCTACCTCCCCGGTCCCTCGCTCGAGCTCCTGGAGCTCCCCTGCCTCTAATGGCTACCATAGCCGCCACTGTGCCCGCTCGAATTCGAGCCAACTAGAGCCCTCACCTCCCCTCCTTTCCCATCCAATGGAACCACCAGACCACAGCGAGCCTTCCCCTATCCTTGTTCTACCCCCGGGGCACCCGTGGCCTCATCTCCGAATTCGGCCGAAGGCCTCACCGCGGGAGCCCACACCACCACCACTCGGGTCCTCGTCGCCGTCTGTGCTCAGGCAGGATGGAGGCGGCGTCCTCTCCTGAGCGCACTGGTGGCCTGGGCGCCTCGAGGGATGGCCGGGGTCGGCCGGGCGAGCGCCGGCGCCGGCGTCCTCTCTCTACTTCGTGGGCAAGCATGAGGAAGGAAATGACGCCACCCCTCAGCCGACCCATGGGCCCCGCAGGCCCATGAGTCGGCCACTCACGGGAGTTGACCCGGCTACTAACATGGAGTAAGTGGAGATGCCTTTCGGAAATACGTCTTTGTTATAAGAAAGCGTACTCTAATTCAACTTAGGAGGGAAATACGTTTTCATTCAGGGAAGGCGTATTCTTCAAAAGACGTCTTCTGTGTCCAGTCGCCGGCCGAAACCCTTATATTGTGAAAGTTCACTGGTTAGGGCACTTTTTCTGCCTAAAGAGTGAACGGCCACAACTTTTCGCTTGTAACTCCGATTCAGGTGAATCCAAAGCCCACTTTCTCAGTTCGTCGAGCCCGTTCTGATGATATCACTTTCACCATGTTGACACTTTCTTAAAATACCCATTTTCCCCTTGCCCTTTATTCAGACCCTCTGAGAGAGAAACTTTTCCAGCGATCCTTCCCGCGGACTTTTCGCACCTCCTTCCGATGAACTCTTCGACCCCCAGGCAAGCCGATCATCTAATATATGCCCTAAAGCATTGCTCTGTATTATTCTTACGTGCTCAAATTATTATACTTATGCTTGTGTGTGTAGTGGTGAGCTATATGTGACTCTGACGAACCCTTGCTTGCACTTTCTTGGATGACGGCACCATGCTTGTGTCTGAGCTGCTTTTGGCCGACCGGGGTGGATGCCGACTTTATGTTCTCTTTTCAACAACTGGCCATGTTCTGAGCCATTTTGCGGCGGTCTCGAACAGTTGTTGAATTTCTTCCTGTAGTGGTGACCCTATGCTCTGAGTTGTTTTTCGGCCGTCTTAGGGAACTGCTACATTCTTTTTATAAACACCGTCTCATGCTCTGAGCTGCTTTCCAGCCGTCTTGAGCCGGGGTTGAGTTATTCCAGTAATGTCCCAGATCTGAGTTGTAAAGACCATTCTGGTGGCTAATGGTTTCTTTGCCGGTTTTATGCTAGGGTTCCGATGGTCGTAACATACAGCTAGAACTTTTAAAGTGATAGCTTGCCATTTAAATCTTGTTTCACTAATGACTCATTGTGATGTTATATGGAGATAGGTTATTATGTTTCCACAGTTGTTACCTCATACATAGTTACCACCATGTAAGGTTATCCATGATGAATATCTATGCTTGTTAAGTACTTGCCAACACTAAACCTAGTCGGTTGATCTAGAGTCACCTGTCCGAACTTATCCGTGCAGCCACATTTGCCGGTATGGGAAGGCCTTGACTTGGTCTGGCTTCGTGCTCTTTTATCGGTACCACCAACTAGGGAAGGTTATGCGTGCGCGCTGCCCTGGCCCGGTAGGCGGCGATAACCTTGTGAGCCCAGTTGACATATTTGCCGGTGTCCCCGTTTGGGACAGTTTAGTTGGCCACGACGGTGGAAGGTGTCACGAGGTGACACAGGGGCCACCCAGGGCAGGACTCCGGGGGAGGATGATTGCCGGTGGTATGGTGGAGGAGTCACGGGTTAGGCAGGTTTCGTTGGAGCAACACTGGTCCACCCGAATTGGATCACGAGGCCAGGTGCTCCATGGTGTGGGTAAAGTGCGCAACCTCTAAAGAGTGTACGAATCTATTCGAATAGCCACGTCCACGGTATTGGACAGCCCGTCCAGGCCTCACTAGGTGGTCAACTGTAATAATATAATAATGATGGAAGAACTCATCTTATGCCCTGAAGTACTCAGTGGATCGTGAATATGCTGAGGGTTGTAAGGCAACCTGGAAGAGAGTAAGTTTGTCAGACTTGTAGTGCAGATGCATAGACATCAGATGATGTCAGGAGTATGATATGTTAGCCATGGGATGGCTATGAGATGAGTGGTCAGATGACCACATGATTTGGATTGGATTTGGTTCAACGTCGGATTGGACCACGAGAATGTTCCGAATATGGGTTATTTAATTGATATGCTTTACTTTAGTAGTTATCTTGCTGGATAAACCTGTCTTGATAATCAATATTGGTCTAATAACAAATGCATGCTTGAATGCCATGGATTGCTTTGCTTGGTGTATATGTTAGTTGGTTTGGTTGCAAGTACATTCAAAAGTACTCAGCGGCCTTGAGGAGCCAGAGCGTTCGTGGGCTAGGAGAGTAAATCAGTCAAATCCCTGTGGATTGGAGCCGCACCAAGACCATGCTGCCTTAGATAGAGCTTTTGGGGGGGGGGGGGGGGGGGGGGGGGGGGGGGGGGGGGGGGGGGGGGGGGGGGGGGGGGGGGGGGGGGGGGGGGGGGGGGGGGGGGGGGGGGGGGGGGGGGGGGGGGGGGGGGGGGGGGGGGGGGGGGGGGGGGGGGGGGGGGGGGGGGGGGGGGGGGGGGGGGGGGGGGGGGGGGGGGGGGGGGGGGGGGGGGGGGGGGGGGGGGGGGGGGGGGGGGGGGGGGGGGGGGGGGGGGGGGGGGGGGGGGGGGGGGGGGGGGGGGGGGGGGGGGGGGGGGGGGGGGGGGGGGGGGGGGGGGGGGGGGGGGGGGGGGGGGGGGGGGGGGGGGGGGGGGGGGGGGGGGGGGGGGGGGGGGGGGGGGGGGGGGGGGGGGGGGGGGGGGGGGGGGGGGGGGGGGGGGGGGGGGGGGGGGGGGGGGGGGGGGGGGGGGGGGGGGGGGGGGGGGGGGGGGGGGGGGGGGGGGGGGGGGGGGGGGGGGGGGGGGGGGGGGGGGGGGGGGGGGGGGGGGGGGGGGGGGGGGGGGGGGGGGGGGGGGGGGGGGGGGGGGGGGGGGGGGGGGGGGGGGGGGGGGGGGGGGGGGGGGGGGGGGGGGGGGGGGGGGGGGGGGGGGGGGGGGGGGGGGGGGGGGGGGGGGGGGGGGGGGGGGGGGGGGGGGGGGGGGGGGGGGGGGGGGGGGGGGGGGGGGGGGGGGGGGGGGGGGGGGGGGGGGGGGGGGGGGGGGGGGGGGGGGGGGGGGGGGGGGGGGGGGGGGGGGGGGGGGGGGGGGGGGGGGGGGGGGGGGGGGGGGGGGGGGGGGGGGGGGGGGGGGGGGGGGGGGGGGGGGGGGGGGGGGGGGGGGGGGGGGGGGGGGGGGGGGGGGGGGGGGGGGGGGGGGGGGGGGGGGGGGGGGGGGGGGGGGGGGGGGGGGGGGGGGGGGGGGGGGGGGGGGGGGGGGGGGGGGGGGGGGGGGGGGGGGGGGGGGGGGGGGGGGGGGGGGGGGGGGGGGGGGGGGGGGGGGGGGGGGGGGGGGGGGGGGGGGGGGGGGGGGGGGGGGGGGGGGGGGGGGGGGGGGGGGGGGGGGGGGGGGGGGGGGGGGGGGGGGGGGGGGGGGGGGGGGGGGGGGGGGGGGGGGGGGGGGGGGGGGGGGGGGGGGGGGGGGGGGGGGGGGGGGGGGGGGGGGGGGGGGGGGGGGGGGGGGGGGGGGGGGGGGGGGGGGGGGGGGGGGGGGGGGGGGGGGGGGGGGGGGGGGGGGGGGGGGGGGGGGGGGGGGGGGGGGGGGGGGGGGGGGGGGGGGGGGGGGGGGGGGGGGGGGGGGGGGGGGGGGGGGGGGGGGGGGGGGGGGGGGGGGGGGGGGGGGGGGGGGGGGGGGGGGGGGGGGGGGGGGGGGGGGGGGGGGGGGGGGGGGGGGGGGGGGGGGGGGGGGGGGGGGGGGGGGGGGGGGGGGGGGGGGGGGGGGGGGGGGGGGGGGGGGGGGGGGGGGGGGGGGGGGGGGGGGGGGGGGGGGGGGGGGGGGGGGGGGGGGGGGGGGGGGGGGGGGGGGGGGGGGGGGGGGGGGGGGGGGGGGGGGGGGGGGGGGGGGGGGGGGGGGGGGGGGGGGGGGGGGGGGGGGGGGGGGGGGGGGGGGGGGGGGGGGGGGGGGGGGGGGGGGGGGGGGGGGGGGGGGGGGGGGGGGGGGGGGGGGGGGGGGGGGGGGGGGGGGGGGGGGGGGGGGGGGGGGGGGGGGGGGGGGGGGGGGGGGGGGGGGGGGGGGGGGGGGGGGGGGGGGGGGGGGGGGGGGGGGGGGGGGGGGGGGGGGGGGGGGGGGGGGGGGGGGGGGGGGGGGGGGGGGGGGGGGGGGGGGGGGGGGGGGGGGGGGGGGGGGGGGGGGGGGGGGGGGGGGGGGGGGGGGGGGGGGGGGGGGGGGGGGGGGGGGGGGGGGGGGGGGGGGGGGGGGGGGGGGGGGGGGGGGGGGGGGGGGGGGGGGGGGGGGGGGGGGGGGGGGGGGGGGGGGGGGGGGGGGGGGGGGGGGGGGGGGGGGGGGGGGGGGGGGGGGGGGGGGGGGGGGGGGGGGGGGGGGGGGGGGGGGGGGGGGGGGGGGGGGGGGGGGGGGGGGGGGGGGGGGGGGGGGGGGGGGGGGGGGGGGGGGGGGGGGGGGGGGGGGGGGGGGGGGGGGGGGGGGGGGGGGGGGGGGGGGGGGGGGGGGGGGGGGGGGGGGGGGGGGGGGGGGGGGGGGGGGGGGGGGGGGGGGGGGGGGGGGGGGGGGGGGGGGGGGGGGGGGGGGGGGGGGGGGGGGGGGGGGGGGGGGGGGGGGGGGGGGGGGGGGGGGGGGGGGGGGGGGGGGGGGGGGGGGGGGGGGGGGGGGGGGGGGGGGGGGGGGGGGGGGGGGGGGGGGGGGGGGGGGGGGGGGGGGGGGGGGGGGGGGGGGGGGGGGGGGGGGGGGGGGGGGGGGGGGGGGGGGGGGGGGGGGGGGGGGGGGGGGGGGGGGGGGGGGGGGGGGGGGGGGGGGGGGGGGGGGGGGGGGGGGGGGGGGGGGGGGGGGGGGGGGGGGGGGGGGGGGGGGGGGGGGGGGGGGGGGGGGGGGGGGGGGGGGGGGGGGGGGGGGGGGGGGGGGGGGGGGGGGGGGGGGGGGGGGGGGGGGGGGGGGGGGGGGGGGGGGGGGGGGGGGGGGGGGGGGGGGGGGGGGGGGGGGGGGGGGGGGGGGGGGGGGGGGGGGGGGGGGGGGGGGGGGGGGGGGGGGGGGGGGGGGGGGGGGGGGGGGGGGGGGGGGGGGGGGGGGGGGGGGGGGGGGGGGGGGGGGGGGGGGGGGGGGGGGGGGGGGGGGGGGGGGGGGGGGGGGGGGGGGGGGGGGGGGGGGGGGGGGGGGGGGGGGGGGGGGGGGGGGGGGGGGGGGGGGGGGGGGGGGGGGGGGGGGGGGGGGGGGGGGGGGGGGGGGGGGGGGGGGGGGGGGGGGGGGGGGGGGCTGCCATCACTCTTGTAAAATATCATGTAAGACTTATATATCCATTAATAGAAATGCCGGTGTTCACGATACTTGTTGTAAGCGCGCATGCCAGAGTAATTTCTTGGGCTGGCATGCGTGGCGACCATCTGGCTACAGTGGTATTCAGGCGGGGCGCCACACCTCTTCATCTGCCGCACATTAGATACCATGCACGCATCAGCGATTGCATCATTCATCGGAAGGAGCACGCGGAAAAAACCAACTGTCCGGTGTGCAATGCTTCTCGATACAAGAAGCCGGAAAAAGAATCTCCCCGGAAAGTTGTATGGTACCTACCGATCACTCCCCATCTGCAGCGTTATTTCGTAGATCCTAAGGAAGCAAAGCTCATGCGCTGGCACGCAGAGAGGGTGAAGCCCGATGATGGAGATGATCCGAAGCTGAGACACCTCGCGGATGCAAGCCAGTGGAGAGCGCTTAATGCCGACTATCAATATTTCACAGGTGATGCAAGGAACATCGTGCTTGGCACGAGTACCGATGGCATGAATCCATTTGGCAACCAGAACACCAACCATAGCACATGGCCCGTATTTGTATGGATGTACAACCTCCCCCCTGGTTGTGCATGAAGTCAAAGTACATACACATGAGCATGCTGATTCAAGGGCCTAAACAACCAGGAAATAATATTAATCTGTATCTGGGGCTACATCAAGAGGAGCTAGACATGTTTTAGAAAACACCGGCCAAGATATGGGACACTGCTAGGGAAAACCTTATACGTAGAGGCTTAGCAGTAGCACTGGTTAAATGGGGGCGCTACTGCTACGTCACAGTAGCACGTTCCAATTATGTCCGCTACTGATACCACATTAGCAGTAGTGCGTCCAAAGAAAACACGCTCCGGCTATTACGACCACAGCTTAGCCGACAGCCTAGGTGTAGTAGTAGCGCTAGAAAAAAAAGGCGCTACTGCTAACTAGGTAGTAGTAGCGCGCTTTTTATGAAACACGCTTTGCAGCAGCACGTCCCACTTAGCAGCAGCGCGTCTTGCAGAAACGCGCTACTGCTACATTTTTAGCAGCAGCGCATTTTCCCAACACGCGCAGCTGCTAAGCCGTAGCACCCCCACCACCTCTTCCTCCCCCCTCCCCCATCCTCTCTTCATTCACTTTTCCCTCCCACCTCCTCTCTCCCTCACTTTGCTTCTTCCTCACTACTTCTTCTCCACCCATTATTCTCTTTAATGCCCCTAGCTAACTACACCACCTCCATTAATGCACCTCCTCTCTCCCTCGATCTCTTTGCTTCTTCACTACTTCTTCTACCCTACTTTTCCTCCCCTCCACTAGTTAGAGCCATCTCCTTCCCCAACTAGGCTTGGTAGATCTACCCATTTAATGAAGTGACCTATCTACCTCCCTACGTGTGTGGCGACACCGATCTACCTCATCATCACCGTGCTCAATCTCTATCTCGAGATAGGTGTGTAAAAATTTGTGCTTTTGGAAGAATGGAAATATGTGTGTTGTGTGTGTGTGTGCGATATGACCTAATCGGGGGAGATTTTGCATGTAGCATGAGTTGCCACCGAATTGTGCTTGAGTTGCTTATGTTTTGCCGAAATGTTGATTTATTTCGATTTCGGTGAATTTCAGGCAAACTCTATATGTCCTCTGTTTAGGGAAGGTCATGCCGACTTTTTGTATGACTTTGATGCATGCATGCATTTTTATAATCAATTTATTTATTATTACCGTGTAGGTGTTCGTGATGGTCACTGGAACGATGGTGGAAAGGTGGTTGTGATTGGCGATGCAGGACATGAATGAAAATAACCGGACAGAGATTTTATGTCCGTATCAAAGATGCAAAGGAGGGGTTTGGCTCGACCCCTATAAGGATTGAAGTTTGATGGTGCACCTGCTCATGACTGGTTTCATGGATGGCTATACTCGGTGGATAATTGAGGATGATGATGACGAGGACACCGATGGGGCAGCCAATGATGACACGGGGCCTGATAAAGAGATGAACGATAATGGCTGCGGAGAAGGGGCCGGACATGACAGCGGGCAAGAGGCCAGACATGACGGCGGAGAAGAGGCCGGACATGGTGGCGGAGAAGACATGGACACGCCGCCGCATTCGTCGCTACTAAGTTCAATCATGCGGGACCCTCATGTTCGAGACCTGCTTCGCAAGGAGACGAGTACCGACAGAGCTGCTTCTAGAGAGGAGGCCAAGCTGGAGCAACTGGAGGTCGACTAGAACACTCCATTGTATGTTGGTTGCGATCCCGAGGTGACTCGCTTGAGTTTCATGCTCGAACTTTTAAAGACGAAGGCTAAAAACAAATGGACCGACATAAGCCTGGATGACCTTCTCAAGTACCTAAAGAAGGTTCTTCCTGCGGGGAATCTATGTCCTACTAGTGTGGATGAGGCCAAGAAGATCGTGTACCCTCTTGATCTGCCGCACATTATATACCATACATGCATCAACGATTGCGTGATTTATCGGAAGGAGCACGTAAAAAAAACCAGCTGTCCGGTGTGCAATGCTTTGCGATACAAGAAGGCTGGAAAGAAATCTCCCCAAAAAGTTGTATGGTACTTACTGATCACTCCCCGTCTACAATGTTATTTCGTAGCTCCTAAGGAAGCAAAGCTCATGTGTTGGCACGCGGAGAGGAAAAAGCCCGACGATGGAGATGATCTGAAGCTGAGACACCTCATGGATGCAAGCCAGTGGAGAGCGTTCAATGCCGAATATCAAAATTTCGTAGGTGATGCAAGGAACATCGTGCTTGGCGCGAGTACTGATGGCATGAATCCATTTGGCAACGAGAACACCAACCATAGCACATGGCCCATCTTTGTATGGATGTACAACCTCCCCCTGGTTGTGCATGAAGTCAAAGTACATACGCATGAGCATGCTGATTCAACAGCCGAAACAACGGGAAATAATATTAATCTGTATCTGGGGCTACTTCAAGAGGAGTTTGACACGTTATGGAAAACGCCGGCCAAGACATGGGATGCCAGCAAAGGCGAGTATTTGAGAGCCGCGCTGATGACGACAGTGCACGACTATCATGGTTACGGATATGTCTCAGGCCAGGCGTGCCACGAATATTGCGGATGCACGCGGTGCATGGATGATACAACGTCTCAGCAGCTAACGTCAACGAAAGATGGCGGGTCTGGGAAAATCGTGTACATGGGGCATCGAAGATGGCTCGTGAAGGATGACCCATCGAGAAACCGTGCAAATCTATTCAATGGTTAGGCTAAGCATCAAGGACCTCCACGTTAGCGGAGCGGTGCCGAAATTAATGAGCTGTTGGAAAACTGGGAACAGTGCCCCGCGCCGGGAAAGATGATGAAAAAGGCATCGGAGCCACTGCTTGATAACCCACAAGTATAGGGGATCGTTTGTAGACTTCTTCGATAAATTAGAGTGTCGAACCCAATGAGAAGCTAAAGGTAGAACAAATATTCCCTCAAGTTCTATCGACCACTGATACAACTCTACGCACACTTGACGCTTGCTTTACCTAAAACAAGTATGAAACTATTTAGCAAGAATAAAACTACGAGTACTTTACAAGAATAAAACTACGAATAAATTGCAAGGTAATAAAAGTGGATAGCTTTTGTCAACACGAAAGTCATTTGTCCCTAGGCAATCGATAACAAGTACCGATAATCATTCTTGTAATTTTATATGATTGAGAGGCATGAGCTAACATACTTTCTCTACTTGGATCATATGCACTTATGATGGGGGGGGGGGGGGGGGGGGGGGGGGGGGGGGGGGGGGGGGGGGGGGGGGGGGGGGGGGGGGGGGGGGGGGGGGGGGGGGGGGGGGGGGGGGGGGGGGGGGGGGGGGGGGGGGGGGGGGGGGGGGGGGGGGGGGGGGGGGGGGGGGGGGGGGGGGGGGGGGGGGGGGGGGGGGGGGGGGGGGGGGGGGGGGGGGGGGGGGGGGGGGGGGGGGGGGGGGGGGGGGGGGGGGGGGGGGGGGGGGGGGGGGGGGGGGGGGGGGGGGGGGGGGGGGGGGGGGGGGGGGGGGGGGGGGGGGGGGGGGGGGGGGGGGGGGGGGGGGGGGGGGGGGGGGGGGGGGGGGGGGGGGGGGGGGGGGGGGGGGGGGGGGGGGGGGGGGGGGGGGGGGGGGGGGGGGGGGGGGGGGGGGGGGGGGGGGGGGGGGGGGGGGGGGGGGGGGGGGGGGGGGGGGGGGGGGGGGGGGGGGGGGGGGGGGGGGGGGGGGGGGGGGGGGGGGGGGGGGGGGGGGGGGGGGGGGGGGGAGAGAGCCCCCTCCTTATTCTTCTTCCTTGGCCTCCCCCCAAGATGGGAGGAGAGTTCCCCCTCTAGTCCGTGGCCTCCGTGGCGGCGGAGGGGTGGGAGCCCCGCCGACATTGGATCTCCCTCTCTGTTCTCTTCTGTTTCGCGTTCCCCAGATCTGGCCCTTCACCGTTTCTTAAATTCCTGGAGATCCGTATCTCCGATTGCGCTGAAATTTTTACACGATTTTTTTCTCTAAATTATCTTTCTTGCGCCAGAAGAAGGGTCCCAATCGACGGTCGAGGATGGCACAAGATACCTAGGCACGCCAGGGGGTGCCCGGCGCGCCCTGGTCGGTTGTGGTCACTGTGGGCCCCCGTTTGTGTTGATTCCACTCCCAAAAATCATAAATATTCCAAAATAATTCTCCATAAATTTTTATTGCATTTGGACTTCGTTTGATATGGATTTTCTGCGAAATAAAAAACATGCAACAAACAGGAACTGGCACTGGGCATTGGATCAATAGGTTAGTCCAATAAATCATATAAAAAAGTTGCCCAAAATATGTGAAAGTTGTATAATATTGGCATGAAATAATCAAAAATTATAGATACGACAGTGACGTACCAGCATCCCCAAGCTTAATTCGTGCTCGTCCTCGAGTAGGTAAATGATAAAAAAAGATAATTTTTGATGTGGAATGCTACCTAACATAAACTTGATCATATGTCTAGTCATGTCATGAATATTAAGACATAAGTGATTCAAAGCAATAGTCTATAATTTGACATACAGACATCAATACTCCCCCCCCCCCCCCCCCCCCCCCCCCCCCCCCCCCCCCCCCCCCCCCCCCCCCCCCCCCCCCCCCCCCCCCCCCCCCCCCCCCCCCCCCCCCCCCCCCCCCCCCCCCCCCCCCCCCCCCCCCCCCCCCCCCCCCCCCCCCCCCCCCCCCCCCCCCCCCCCCCCCCCCCCCCCCCCCCCCCCCCCCCCCCCCCCCCCCCCCCCCCCCCCCCCCCCCCCCCCCCCCCCCCCCCCCCCCCCCCCCCCCCCCCCCCCCCCCCCCCCCCCCCCCCCCCCCCCCCCCCCCCCCCCCCCCCCCCCCCCCCCCCCCCCCCCCCCCCCCCCCCCCCCCCCCCCCCCCCCCCCCCCCCCCCCCCCCCCCCCCCCCCCCCCCCCCCCCCCCCCCCCCCCCCCCCCCCCCCCCCCCCCCCCCCCCCCCCCCCCCCCCCCCCCCCCCCCCCCCCCCCCCCCCCCCCCCCCCCCCCCCCCCCCCCCCCCCCCCCCCCCCCCCCCCCCCCCCCCCCCCCCCCCCCCCCCCCCCCCCCCCCCCCCCCCCCCCCCCCCCCCCCCCCCCCCCCCCCCCCCCCCCCCCCCCCCCCCCCCCCCCCCCCCCCCCCCCCCCCCCCCCCCCCCCCCCCCCCCCCCCCCCCCCCCCCCCCCCCCCCCCCCCCCCCCCCCCCCCCCCCCCCCCCCCATGCCGATGCATAGGAAGAGAGTTAGACTTCGTCATTGCATGATATATGTTTCTTTGTGCTCACTACTAAATGACAAATCATTGTTAATTAAAATTGGCTTTGATATACCTTGGGATCCAGGTGGATCCATTACTTGAGCACTTTATACCTAGCTTAATGGCTTTAAAGAAAGCGCTGCCAGGGAGACAACCCGGAAGTTTTAGGAAGTCATTTTATTCTTTTGAGTGCTTTTATAAAGTTTAAAAACAAAAAAAATAGAGGGGAACTTAAAACTTCCCAAAAAGAAAAGTGAAAGTGAGAAAGACGAGCACCGTGGAAGTGGGGGATATCCTTGAACTTTCTTCATGCCAATGGAAACTTTGTGAATCTCGATTACATAAAATTTTCAACAAAAATAAGTATCCCCTTGTACAAATCCATTGTATCATAAAAATAATGTGCCAAGATTTGCCTTTAGGATGATTAGATTGCTTGTTTGTACGTGCGGTATAAAAACAGAAACTTTGGCTGTAGTGCATGATTTAACTTTTTTTTACTAGAATGTTAAAAGTTTCTAAATTTTTTACACAGTATTGCTATGCAAATTTTTTACCTTTTCCTAATTTTTTATAATTTTTGGAGTACATAAGTACGGTTAAAGTTCAGATTACTACAGACTGTCATGTTTAAGAAAGATTCTGATTTTGATGCATTGTTTTGCTTGTTTTGATGAAACTATCGATTTTATCAGTGGTATGAGCCATGGAGAAGTTATAATACAGTAGCTACAATGCAAAAAATATATGAATTGGTTTGCAATAGTACTTAAGTAGTAATTTGCTTTATTATGCTAACGGATCTCACCAGTTTTCTGTTAAGTTTTGTGTGGATGAAGTGTTCAAAGATCGAGGAGGTCTTGATATAAGGAGAAGGAGGAGAGGCAAGCATTCAAGCTCGGGGATGCCCAAGGCACCCCACGTAAATATTCAAGGAGACTCAAGCGTCTAAGCTTGGAGATGCCTTGGAAGACATCCCATCTTTCTTCAACAAGTATCGGTATGTTTTCGTTTTCGTTTCGTTCATGTGATATGTGTAAATGGGGGGGGGGGGGGGGGGGGGGGGGGTTTAGTTTTCACTTTTCTTTTATGCACCATGCTGGTATGAGATAGTCCATGGTTGATTTAGAGAATACTCATTGCACTTCACTTATATCTTTTGAGTATGGCTTTATAGAATGCCTCATGTGCTTCACTTATATCATTTGAAGTTTGGATTGCCTGTTTCTCTTCACATAGAAAACCGTTATTTGAAGAATGCTCTTTTGCTTCACTTATATTTGTTAGAGCATGGTCTTTTGTAGAAAGAATTACACTCTCATGCTTCACTTATATCTATTTGGAGAGTCAACGGGAATTGGTCATTTGCAGGGTTAGTCATAAAATCCTACATAAAACTTGTGGATCAGTGAATATGATATGTTTGATTCCTTGCAATAGTTTTGCGATATAGAGATGGAATATGTGGGGGGTACTAGTGGATGATCGTGTTTAGTAAGATATTGGTGTTAAGTTTTGTGATTCCCGAAGCATGCACGTATAGTTTCTCGTTATGCTATGAAGTTGGAGCATGATTTATTATTGATTGTCTTCCTTATGAGTGGCGGGGGGGGGGGGGGGGGGGGGGGGGGGGGGGGGGGGGGGGGGGGGGGGGGGGGGGGGGGGGGGGGGGGGGGGGGGGGGGGGGGGGGGGGGGGGGGGGGGGGGGGGGGGGGGGGGGGGGGGGGGGGGGGGGGGGGGGGGGGGGGGGGGGGGGGGGGGGGGGGGGGGGGGGGGGGGGGGGGGGGGGGGGGGGGGGGGGGGGGGGGGGGGGGGGGGGGGGGGGGGGGGGGGGGGGGGGGGGGGGGGGGGGGGGGGGGGCTATCACACATAAGCCTTATTATATCTTCCTCAAAACAGCCACCATACCTACCAATTATAGCCTTTCCATAGCCATTCCGAGATATATTGCCATGCAACTTCCACCAGGTCCGTTTTGATGACTTGAGCATTCATTGTCATATTGTTTGCATGATCATATAGCTGACATAGTAGTTGTGGCTCAGCCACCGTGCATCATTTTTTATACATGTTACGCTAGATCATTGCACATCCTGGTACACTGCCAGAGGCATTCAAATAGTCATATTTTGTTATAGGTATCGAGTTGTAATTTTGAGTTATAAGTAAATAGAAGTGTAATGATCATCAATTTTCATTATTAGAGCATTGCCCCAGTGAGAAAGGATGATGGAGACTACGATTCCTCCACAAGTCGGGATGAGACTCCGGACAATGAGAGAGAAAAAAAGGAAAAGAAAAAAAGAAAAAAAAGAAAAAGAAAAAAAGAAAAAAAAGAAAAAAAAGGGAAAAGAAAAAAAGTAAAAATACAAAGAGAGAAGGGGCATGCTAGTTCCACACTTGTGCTTCAAAGTAGCACCA